>UESW01004258.1:839545-994545 GCA_900491605.1 Calamus simplicifolius
TATATATATATATATATATATATATATATATATATATTATTTATATTTTTATTAATATTATATTAAGAACTAGTTTAGGGATAATAATTTTAATAAAAAAATTAAAGATCCGAATAGGTGAGAATTCTTTTTCTTTGGCGGGGATTGGGTGGGGATGGTATTAAGTACGTATATCTCTACCCTTTTGGTCATGTATTTAAGTACTATATTTTATTATTTTTTGAATGATACTTTTTAGTTTAATTTAAATTTTAAATATTTTAATAATAAATATAAATTTAAGAGATAAATATTAGATTTATTAATATGTTTAGTAAGAAAAAGTTTAGCTATATTTATAATTATATAATTTCTTATAGAACTGAGATGTCATGAAAAAAAACTTTATTAATAGGGAACCTCATCTAACAACATTATTACTATTTTTAAAATTATTCTATATTTACGTATTAACTTGTTTTCCATACTATATACTAATCCTTATCAAATACGAAAGATTACATAAAATAATTTGCAAAAATTTCCCAGGTCCACGCGGCGGGATCAGGCGTATGAATATATAAAAACGGTTATTAATATGAAAAGTATGGAGACTAATGTGCAAAAAAATAAAAAATAAAATATAATAAATAATAAATAAAAAACTCTTGTAATATAAAGTGAAAAAAAACAAATAACGGTAGTCTTATAACCGACAAATGGGTCTTGAGGATGGTCCGTTATAACGGAATAGCGCCGTTAACGAAATCCTTGGACGGCCGAGATCTCTGATTATGATGGCGCGCGAGTGCCGATGGTTATTTATTTTTTAATCAATTATTGCTGAGATAAATGATTTCTTTACAAAATGAAATATTTTATTCTAATTATTTAATTGCCGGTATATATGATGTCCACAGAATCTCCTTCGCACCCTTCGATCTCACTCCTCGCCTTCTCCGTTGGCTGCGAGGAAAGAGCGAGCGAGGCCTCGTCTCGCCTGGGCTTCGGATTCGAAGAAACCCTAATCTGGCGGAGGAGAGGGAATGAGATCTCGATGGTTCTGGAGCGAGAGCAGTCTCTTGATCTCTCCTCCGGCTTGTGGAAAAAGCCTCGGCAGAATTTCTGGATATTTAGGTAGTTTATGAACAAGCAACACTCGGATTCCCGATTTTTTTTGGAGGATTGGTGAAAAAATATATATTTTTAATCCTGAGATAATCTTGATGTCAATGTTTTCGAGGTTCGAAATGCAATTTCAATTATTTTTATGTTTTATAATAATCAGCATTGAATGGGAAATAGTTAGATTTTTTGATATGATTTTTTTTCCTCGATATATTTTTAATGTTCATTTTTTCTTGTATTTTTTTTTTTGATGAAATCGTGCAAATGGTGAGCCGAAATGCTGAATATATTTTCGTCTCATCTGTGATCCAGTTTTCAACGTTTTTTTTAAAATAATTATTCTTTAGATATGTGTTAATTATTGTTAGCCATTTTTTTTCTATTATTAAGTTTGAACATTTCTTTCCTTTTTGTTTTCTTCATGCTGGATGAATTTTCGTGCGAACGATTTGTTTTCCGCCAAGGCTTTTTATTCCTTATATGGTCGTGATCTTAACTGCGGCCGGGAATGTGAAATGGGAGATTAATTTATAATGAATGATTTTGGCTATTAATTGATGTTTATTTCTTTTAGTTGCGCTTCATTGATTTTGGAAAAGAATGACTGCATAACCACATGATTGTTACTGTGGTTGTTCTTCAATAAGCCTGACGTTTGTGAGCTTTAATTTTCTTTGTAGGTAATTAGCTTTGATTGAAGTGAACCATGGATTCTGCCGAAGTTGAAGAGAATATGTTTGCACCTGGCGATGCAAAGGTCTTCTCGCCAAACCATTACCTAATTAAATGGAAGGCTTCAATTCCTCTTAAAAAAACAAAATTTTTTATTGTTGCAACTTTTAATTGTAACTGGTTAGGCTATGAATATGGTTGCAATGAACTTTGGATATTACTATTCTGATATTGTTCATAAACTACCCATCAATGTGTTCCCCATGTAGTGTTTATTCTCTTCCTTGTGCGTAATGTTCTTATATGAAGTTAATAGAAGTCTTATTTCAGAGCAGTGTTGCTTATTAGCTGTTCCTTGACAATTTCTATTTTTGATAAATTTACAGTTTTTTCCAATTCTTTTGCTAGTACTGATATTATTGGACGGTTACAAGGGCTTTGGATATGAGTCGAATATTTTTTTCAGTTTGACTTTTATCCCAGAGTGGCTATTAAGATTTAGTGGTTGAGGAATTTTTCCTCTCTGCATGCAGTTACATGGAGGCATGTGCAAACAACTTTCTGCAACTGTTTATAAAATTTGGGGAATCTTTCCAATCTTGGAGAATGCAAGACCTAGAAGCAAATCTGGTTTACAAGCACTATGTTCATTGCATGTAGCTCTCAGCAAGGCTAAGAGCCTTCTGTTGCATTGCTCAGAATGCAGCAAGCTTTACTTGGTGAGTCTTTTCCATTCAGCAAATTGAGTATGTGGTCATCTGATGCTCTAGTTTGTTCTTAAGCAAATGGCTGTGTTAGTTTTTTCTTTTGTTTAGTTCATAGCAAGTGGCTATGCTTTGACAAAACTGACCAATCTTACCAAGCTGTCATCTTCTTGCATTAGAAAACTTTGAGCTACAAGTAATTTATATGCATACTCCTGCTAGCTTATCAAGTTTATGTGTCTCTGGCTTTCTTAAGATGTCGGAATTTTCATTCAACCACTCTTCCTAGAAGAATAACTTTTTTGTTTTTTGTTTTTTAACTTTCTTGGTTTTTGTTTGATGAATTGAATTTGCTAATTATATTGCAACTAGCAAGTTAACGTATCATGAATGGGACAACTAGTTCTTTGGTTTGAATCTTTTACGGGCCCTGATTTGAAGTTTTATGTAATTAAGCTACTATTAATGTTTTTGGGTTCAAAGTCCTTCTCTAGAAACATAAGTGTATTTCAGAACACTTATTTCTTTACATGAGCTCTGATGTTATACTATGCTATAATGTCAGAAATATTTTTACTTTAATATTTATCTGTTTATCTGATTGCTATTTCCTTGGATGATGCATGATGTTATAGCCTTAGTGTGGAACATTAATTTTATATCATTTGCCTTACAGCAAAGCATGTATCAGTTTCATGTGTTGTAATGGCAAGGATTTTTAGAGGCTAATTTCTGCTCCATTTTTATGCTGCATCTTATGTCTTTTCCTCTTTCTCGATTTTTAGGCTATAACTGGGGATTCCATTCTTATGAAATTTGAGAAGACAAGATGTGCTCTCCAAGAAAGTCTTCAGCATGTTAGGGATATAGTTCCGCAAGCTGTATGTTGTCAGGTAAATTATAGATATTAAACTAGTGAAGGACATGGTATGATATAATTTGGCACATTGCTTTCACAGAGTATAAAATCTTCTTATATTTGTCAGTTGTAAACTGATCTTCTGCCAATCATATGTTTGCTCTTCTGCACAATGATCTCTTTTGTACAAATTATTATGACAATATGTAACATGAAACTTTTCCATGCAAATTATCCTTAAACATCTCCTGTCTGGGAAATAGTGTTATTCCCAAAACAATGCTAACAAAAATGGAGGAAGATACTTGTGTCCTTGCTTACATTTTAACTGCTGAAAGCCATTTTAATAATCACTTTTAGATTCTATTACATGATCAACGTATAGATTGGTCAGTTCAGATCTGAGGCCTAGCTCCTGTATCCATGGTGATCTTACGTAAAACATCAGGAGTCATCGAGAGACTAGGCAAAATTGGAAACCTGTCAGAAGGGCTGTTGCTTGAGGAGAACCATATGTGAAATGACCTTGGTTATTTGGATCAAATTACTTCATATGTCAATGGCACAGAACTAGCTTCACATTATTCAGACATATTACATATGATCTAACCTTTATAGTTTAGCTATTTGATTGAATTTGTTGATTGTAGCTTAGTATTGACTTTTATGGCATTTGATGCCATTTTGACCTATGCAGTTTTTACTAGGTTGGGCTTAATCAAGTATATTTTGGTAAATGCTATCTTAAATTCTGAATGCAGTTTGCCAGTTAAAGACATCAAAATTCCACCTGACTTGATTTTGAAATGTTTAATGGGTTGTGATTTCATTTTCCCTCTTTAATCTTCAGCTCTTAAAGATTTTGATTACCATCTCCTTGCACACAATAAACGATAGCATCCTGTATAATCTATAATGAATTCCAACACAAGCTGAAGAGTTGACCGTCTCTCATTAAATTAAAGATGACCCAGTCTAGGTTGATATTTCCATTCATTTTAAAATTTTAATTCAGATGCCTATATCCATTGAAGGGGTATACCATTCCATCATCTCTTCAACATCTCTTATGACAGATTTTCATGAACCATTTTTAAGCAAATCAGCTTCCACCTTTTTCATATGGCTATGAACCGGTATAGGACTATCTTTTATCATATGCTTATCTAGTTGAATGCTGTGAATCTCTGTCTATTCTATATTTGACAAAGTTTACTTTTCATGTTTGCTGAAGATTTTATTTTCATTAATTCTTGTCAGATTATGGAGATTGTTGCTCAACTGGAGGGCACTGTTTTTACTTTGGATCCATCAGAGAAGCAAGTAGGTGAGCGAATGATCACATTGCTGCAGAAGGAGAAACGATTTAGTGGTAATTCCAATGATGGCATTGAACTTGAAGTTTTTCACCAAGCTGCTTTAAAGCTGGGCATCACATCCTCTAGGGCAGCTCTTACTGAGAGAAGAGCTCTCAAGAAGCTGATTGAAAGAGCCCGAGCTGAGGAAGACAATAGGAAGGAATCCATTGTGGCTTACTTACTGTATCTCATGAGAAAATACTCAAAACTTTTCAGAAGTGAGACGCCAGATGATACTGACTCTCAGCAATCTGCTCCATGTTCACCTACTATCCTAGGCCTAGAGTGTGTTGGTAGGAACAATGAAGCTTTGAGAGGCAGCTAACAAAACTTAGTTCTTTTAATTTTAAGCAGAATGTGATGAAATCAGGAAACATGCCAATACCCCCTGAGGAGTTCAGGTGTCCAATCTCCTTACAGCTCATGTATGATCCGGTCATTATTTCATCTGGACAGACATATGAGCGTGTCTGCATCGAGAAATGGTTTAGTGACGGGCATTGTACTTGCCCCAAAACCCAGCAGCAGCTCTCCCATCTCTCTTTAACTCCAAATTATTGCGTCAAAGGCCTGATTGCTAGTTGGTGCGAACAGAATGGCATTCCAATTCCGGATGGTCCACCAGAATCTCTCGATCTCAACTATTGGAGGCTGGTTTTATCAGAGCAAGATGCTACGAATTCCAGATCTACTGCATCTGTTGACTCCTGCCAGATGAAAGGTGTAAAGGTGAAAGTTGTCAAGGCGATTCCCTTGGAGAATGCTGCAATAGAGGAATTCAAAATTGATGAGAGAGTCAATTTGGAAAATGGCCAATGTGAGGATCAAGAAGTGGATGAGCTTGAAAGATGTGAAATCTTGCTAGCTGTGGTCAATGAGGGTAATGATATTGGAAAACAGTGTGAAGCTGTGGAGCAGATAAGGTTCCTTTTGAAGGATGATGAGGAGGCAAGGATCTATATGGGTGCAAATGGGTTCGTCGAGGCCCTTGTCCACTTTTTGAAGTTGGCCATCTCTGAAGGAGATGAGAAAGCTCAGGAGGTTGGAGCATTGGCACTTTTCAACCTTGCTGTCAACAATAACAGGTATGAGAATTATCATTTCTTAAATTCTCTATGTATTTGTTGGTCATATACCTCCATATGATTCAGTAGAGAATGAACAAGGAAAGCTCTAAGAAATGTTACATGTGTCTAGTTTTCTCCATCATTTGCTCCATGCCACAACGTACCTTTCTCGTGTATTTATTTATATGGCGATTGCTTCACTTTGTAGTGCATTGGTAGTGTGTTATAAATGGCAGAAATACTTTCAGAAATATGTTCGGCATGATATCGGGTGGTTTGGTATAGGGTCGGTTCGGCTCCTATACCAAGTACCAAGTTGTACTGATTTGGAGTTGGTTTGATATGGTTTGCTCTAAATGCTTGGTTAGGTACAGTTTGACCATCCTTGCTTTCATGTAAGGATCATTATAACTATTGCCTTTATATTTACATATGTATATATGCTTAATTCTTTTAAATGAGTTAGGTGATAATGCTTCTAAGAGTATTTGACCTCAAATGTTTTCTTATAGGAATCAATGATGGGTATCTTGTAATAATCCACACATTCATAATGATGTTATATATATATATAGGTAGACTGACTACATTTGAACGCAGCCAAGCTTAAATTCGATTACTTCTTCCATCTTTGGATTCACACAGTTCATGGATCCTAAAGATAGAAAAAGTAAAAAAAGGTGGGGTGGCTCCAGAATTCGTGTGGATACAAGGGTGGGGAAGATGATCGAATTCTAAACTTGGTTATATTCAAATGTAGCCAAGTCTCCCTCTATATATAGAATTAGAGTTGGTTACATTCAAATGCAGCTAAGTTTAAATTCAATAACCTTCCCCATCTTTGAATGCATACAGTTCACAAATCTCAAAGATTAAAAAGTGAAAGAAGTGGGGCGGCTCCAGAATCTGTGTAAATCAAAGGGTAAGGAAGGTAACCAGTTTTTGTACTTGACTATATTTGAATATAGCCAAGTCTATTTGCAGGATTGATATGAATCCAACGGTGAGGTGGGAGAGATGATTGGATCCTTGACTTGGCTGCATTTGAATATAGCCAAGTCGACCCCTTCCCCCCCCCCTTCTCTCTCTCTCTATATATATATGAATCCAACGGTGAGGTGGGAGAGATGATTGGATCCTTGACTTGGCTGCATTTGAATATAGCCAAGTCGACCCCTTCCCCCCCCCCCCCTCTCTCTCTCTCTCTCTATATATATATATATATAATACTTTTTAAGACTTAATATGTTGGATGTATATGAAATGGATAATTCTTCTGGTATGGCACCATCTTTTGCTATATTCTATCATTTAGATTTATCCAAATTAGCTAAATTTTATTATATATATATATATATATATATATATATATATATATATATATATATATATTTAAATTTTTAGATCAAGAGCATTTGTTTGAATTTACAAATTATATAGTCTATAATATTTTTGGGTACCAGTAGCATGGCTAACGACCTAAACTAACATGAACATAAATAATTAAAAAAGATATATCTATATGTAATTTGAATGTCGACTTGGTCCTGAATAAAGCAGAGTGGAGGAAGCAGATTCATGTAGCCGACCCTATGTAGTTGGAAAAAGGCTTAGATGAGTTGAGTTGAGTTGAGTATCATGGCTAACGTTCATTTTATATTGGCTTGATGTATAGGTAGATTAAATATAGCCAAGTCAAAATTCGGTCATGTCCTTCATCCTTGGATTCACACAGTTCACGGATTTCAAAGATGAAAAAAGTGGAAAAGGTAGGATGACTTTGGGATTTGTATGGATCCAAAGATGAGCGAGGTGATCGGGTTTAGGTTTGACTACATTCGAAGGTAGCCAAGTCTACCTCTATATATATGTGTGTGTATATGCGTGTCTACACACACATATATGTATATATTTATGCATGCATGCGTGTATAATTTTATGACTACTTGATGCATAGGTTAGATCTCCAAATAACATGATTTTGTAATTTGTACATGGTTTAGAAGTAGTAGATAGTATCCAAGCTATACTTGGTTATAGAAGATCTCCATTTAAATCCATCCAGGTTTAGATTTGGCTGATGGAGTATAGCCATCCCTCCCCCCCTCTCTCTACGTACATAGATACACTCTCGAGTATATCTTGACTCAGATCTAGTAAGGTCATTATTAGACAATCTAACATCAATGATTCAAACCATTATATATGATCTACTACTTCTAAACTGCTTATAATTAAAACAAATCATATAATTTAAAGATCCCTATCACAGGCATCAAGTGATTTTGTTTTCAAAAAATGTATTCGTATAATTTAAGATGGCAATTTTTTTTTGACCAATTGATACATGGATTAGAGGTCTTCAAATCATATAATTTTTGATGTATAAATATACTTTAGAGGTGGTAAGTTGCATATAATTATTCATTACGAAAATTAAACATTGATTTAGGACTTTCATTATCTAAATTTAGATCCACTCATATCTAAGTGTGTCACACATACATGCATGCATGCATACATATATATATATATATATATAGAGAGAGAGAGAGAGAGAGAACATGCACATACATATTTGCATATACATGGACGCTAACATGCATTCATACATATGTGTATCAGGCATGGGCATTCTAGAGGATTTGGTACGATCAACCCCCACATATTCTTGTAGGATTTTTGTTAGGAATAAATATGAATAATTACTCTCAGATCTCCTGCCACTCTTTTTGTTCTTGCATTGTTGTTGCTGTATTGCTTATGGGGAATTTCAGGAACAAAACAATGTTGCTATCTGCCGGAGTGATACCTCTGCTTGAGGAGATGATTCAAAACACGGAGACTCGTGAGGTGGCTGCTGCTCTCTATCTCAATCTCTCCTGCCTAGATGAGGCCAAACCTGTCATCGGGTCAAGCCAAGCTGTCCCTTTTCTGATCCAGCTCCTAAAGTCCGCCAACTCTCCAAGCCACGGCTGCAAGCATGATGCCCTATACGCCTTATTCAACTTGTCTGCTCACTCCCCAAACATTCCTTACCTCCTCACATCTGGCATCATCGAACAGCTTCAACCCCTTCTTACAGCTCCTGCAGAACTTTCAGGCTACACATGGGCGGAGAAGGCCCTTGCTGTCTTTATAAACCTAGCATCAAACAGCGCTGCAAAGAAACATATAATATCAACCCCAGGTTTGATTGCTTCGATTGCTGCAGTCTTGGAGAATGGTGAGACCAATGAGCAAGAGCAGGCAGTATCGTGCCTCCTAATTCTGTGTAGTGGCAGTGAGAAATGCTGCTACCTGGTGTTGCAAGAGGGAGTAATACCAGCTTTAGTTTTGGTGACAGCAAATGGAACAACGAGGGGAAGGAGAAAGCACAGAAGCTTCTGAAGCTATTTCGGGAGCAGCGGCAGCGCGAGATGCCTCCCGTGCAGGCTCAGCTGCATGACGTGCATTCAGCAGTGACTGTTGGTGATGGTGGGGTTGAGGTTGTGTCCCAACGGATGTCATTCTGTAAATCAAGATCCAAGGGGCTTGGGAGGGCATTGACATCAATGTGGAAGCACAAGAACCGCTCTCAGCATCGATAATAATAGAATGTATCTGGATCCCAATGTAAATTGTTGCTGTAATTTTGGTCTCTTTCTTGTTCCTCCAAAAGTTTTCCTTCATATGGCGTTTGTCCTTTTTGCCTTCAGAGAAAGGCAACCGATACGCGCAGGGTCCCGTTTGCCGTCAATACGTCTTATATTTGTATTTGAACCAGTTATTATATCCGCCGCCCAAATTGCAAGCCAATGCGCAAAGCACAGTGCTATGTAGTTTAAAGATAATTTACCCACACGATTGTAAGCTGTCATCCTAAATATGAATTCACTCTACGACTGCAAGCAAGCCAACTCGCTGAGGGCAACAAACTGGTTTCAACTTGATTTTAGTGGAGTTTGAACATTTTTTAGAGCTTAGCTGTAAATGATTCAAGCTTAAACAACGTATCGTAAAAAAAACATCCGGACAACGCTGTTGTCCATACAATCCATGTTAAAATTCTAGACTGTGGATTGGTTTGGATTTTCTTGTCCGCATATGATTGTCCATTTGGACTCTTCTCTCAGATTGGCACGGTGGAATTGTAGATGATGCAGACGTGATGGACATGCAAAGATTTAACAAAAAAAAAAACATGGATGCCGGACCCATCTATTGGCCAATTATTTTCATACACAGAAGTACATATAGAATTCAGCTTGGGTGATTGGAGCAAAATTGACCATATTTCCTTCTCAATGCGTTAATGGAAACCGCCAATCGATACTATATTCTCACTCAACAACTATTTCCTAGTCCCTGGTCATAGTGGGATCCTTATTATGTTATCCAAGCTATACATCAAAATGAATTGCTGCATCCTCTGTTAACGATGTGGAACCGTTTTATCTTCTTACAAGGGTGCTTGATTTGCCATCCTAGTGACTTTGCCTGCAAGAAAATATGAAGTCTTACACTTAAGCTTGACCCAAAACCTGGCTCCTAAGTTCAAATTAGGCCTCGTTTAATTTTTAATTAGATCAGAAAAGTGCCAAGTTACCCGTGCATCTAGTTGGCTGACCAATCATAGTAGGTGATTGGTACAATGACAAGCCACTGCCTTCCACCACCCACCTTTACGTGCTGCATTAATCATGTACGACGACTAGTATGCTGAGCAGTAACCGGATAGGTGATCTACAGCACCACTGTTAGTACTATTAAGCCTCGAGCCCATGTGTAAGAATCCTTAGCATGTGTTTGTTATTTGAGAATATTTTTTATTTTCTTAAAAAAAAATTTTTATTTTCTAATCTTTTAAAAATATATTTGGCTAATAAAAATAAAAATTATTTCTTTTTTATTTTTATTATAAATAATATCTTTTAAAAACGTATGCTAAAAAAAAAAGTTATCGTCAGCTCTTTTTTTTTTTTTCGAGCTTTTGAGTCTTTGTTTTTTTACTTTCTTTTTTTATAAAAACTAGTAAAAATATATTTAAACTGTTTTTATATTTTTAATGAAAATGAACATAAAAAGCTAGGTATGGCAACGGCCCGGGATGGCCTCTATCGGTCTCCATTTTCATTAGTAAAAATCTTCTCGTTCTTCATCCCATTAAACCGTTATAGTTAATAGGACGGGGACAAAAATACCTGGCCAGATAAACGGGTACCACTAGGAATATGTTTACATAAAAAAATAAAATTGATTCATTAAAATTTTAAAATAATACTAATAAAAAGTTTTTCTTTGATGTTCAATGGTTGCATGAAAGAAGAGAATAGGAAGATTCAAACGTATTTTACTAGATTTTTTAGTATATATTTTATTTATTTTAAATTATATATATATATATATATTAATATATATAATTTAAATATATTATATTAAGCTAACGGGGATGAGGACGGGGTAAAGGATATCATTCCTAGCCATTTACTTGTTTAGCCATTAATGACTATTTACCTGTTTATCCGCTGTTTAGATCGGGGATTTTTCAATTAGTTAGAAATGGCCGGGTAAACGACCAAACGAAAAAAATTGCCATCCCTATGGAAAGCCAAAAAATCAAACACATGCTTAGTTTCTAGATTTTGGGCCTACTCAAGCGGTTTGGGTTACAACTTTTGGTTTGTTCCCTTGAAAAAGTCTTTATACACCAGGTGCATGCTGCGCACATCGCGTCCAACGATTGGTGTATGATGTGTATCAAGGTCAAAAATATCTTTTTATCTTTAGCACGTGCATGCATTGTACATCAATCATCATGCGGTATGTAGTTCTTGTTGGATAAGGATGAGGAAAAGATAGTATCCGGGATGATATTATCTATTTGAATCTATTTGAGAAGATGATGTAGCATGCAAGACAATGTCCTTAAGAGTAGATTCGTGCCTCTCGAAGATAATATTTCGGTGCAAAATATCAGAGTACGACTACCCTCTAGGATACAACAACAGCAAGTCTTCTAATAGACGTGCACACCAATGTCAGAAGAGGATGAATAACTGTAAATGAGTTCCTTCTCTTTGGATAAGAACGGAAGCAAAGGAATTGATCTTTGGACTGGATAAGGATGAAGGAATGGATCTCTGGAAAGCAAATTTGAATGGGTGAATTAAACACCGGCATTGCTTCGAATATTTATAAGAAAGTACACACCGGTTGAGAGCGACAAATCAATCCTATTCAATGGGTTGAATTAGTCCAATGGTCGGTCAACGAAAGACTTATCACGTATGTAGAGATATATAAGTCAAAAGACTAGTCAACGAATCAAAAAGACTTATCTCTACCGATTGATAATGACGTATCAGATAAACGGACTTATCAAGTCAAAAAGATTTTTTTGAATATTGAAATACACTAGATTTTCAAGTTTCTATGAACCAATTCTTCTTTAATTGGATCATTGACTTATAACTCACATTCCATCTCTCAAATTTCGGTTGTTCAAGCGGGTTGACGCGTTTTGACCATGCTTCTACTTGGATATTCATGAGTGCTCTAGAGATCCCACCCAAGTTTCATAGGAAGCAGCCACTACCTCCATACTCATATAGGTGGATTGTCATCAAGTATACACTGCAATTTTATATACCACTCAAATTAGGCTATGACATCCATTAAGAACTTCACATATTAGTTCAACCTAAATATTGCAGAATACTATTTCACACCATAGAAAGGAATTTCACAATATAAATAATTATGATAGTATACTCCAAGTTGTCCAGTGAATTATTTTCCATATGAACTTTCTTTCCGGGATCTCTATTCATGAAGGTTGGGTCACCATCACTTCAACTTTTGATCTGGGTATAATCTCATTTCCCTCAATGTATTGCTCACAAGCTTTCTGCTTAGAGGCTTAGTCAGAAGATCGGCCAAATTCAACTCTGACCTTACATAATCCAAAGATATTACTCCATCATTAATAAGTTGCCTCACAATATTATGTCTTAAACATATATGTCTATTTTTTTATTATAAATTTTATTTTTAGCTTTAGCTATGGCAGCCTGACTATCACAATGTATAGACACAAATGGAGCTGGTCTCATCGAAATGGAAAGATCTATCAAAAGATTCCTGAGCCATTCGGCCTTAGTACCAACTTTCTCTAAGGCAATAAACTCAGATTCCATTGTAGACCGAGCTATACATGTTTACTTAGATGATTTTCATGACACTGCTCCTCCTCCAAGGGTAAACACATATCCGCTAGTGGATTTCATCTCATCAGAGTTTGAAATCCAGTTAGCATTACAATACCCTTCTAACACTGTAGGAGTCTTACAATACATTAAACCATAGTTTATGGTTCCTTTCAAATATCTAAGCACTCTTTGTAATGCAATCCAATGATCCTTGTTAGGACATTGGGTATATCTATTTAGTCTTCCTATAGCATAAGTAATGTCAGGTCGAGTGCAGTTCATCAAATACATAAGACTACCAATAATTTGAGCATATTTGGATTATAAGATACCATTGCTTTTATTTTTCTTAAGCTTTGAATTAGCATTATAAGGAGTGCTCACAGGTTTACAATCAAAATATGAAAACTTTTTCAAGATTTTCACAACATAATATTTTTGTGAAAGTATGATACTATTTGACTTCTTTACAAGTCTAATTCCTAAAATCATATCTACTTTTCCATATCTTTCATATCAAAATTCAAAGTCAAGAACATTTTGGTGCTAGTAACAATATCAAAATTAGTGCCTAATATAAGCATATCGTCCATATACAAACAAATTATAACACATTCATGATTAACAACTTTAGAATAAATACATTTATTAGCACTATTAATTTGATATCTATTTGAAACTAGTACTTTATCAAACTTATCATGCTATTATTTTGATGCTTATTTTAAGCCATACAAAAATTTAATTAATTTACAAACTTTATGCTTATTACCAGGAAGAACACAACCCTCAGGTTGATCCATATATATTTCTTTTTCTAGGTCTTCATTAAAAAATACAGTTTTAACATCCATTTGATGAATTATCAATTTATGAATAGATGCAAGAGCAATCAAGCCTCTAATAGAAGTTATTCTTGTCATAGGTGCAAAAGTATCAAAGTAGTCAATATCTTTCTTTTGAGAAAAACCTTTTGCAACCAACCTTGCTTTAAATTTTTCAATAGAACCATCAGGCTTTAGCTTTTTCTTAAAGATCCATTTACACCCAATAGTTTTAGCTCCAGGGGGTAAACTTACTAATTCCCATGTATGATTGCTCATGATGGATTCTATCTCATTATTTATAGTCTCTTTCCAAAATATAGCATCAGGAAATAAAATTGCTTAGAATAAGTTTAAGGATCATTATTAACAAGAAAAGTATAAAAATTATCTCCTAGATTGGTTATTATAGCCTCTTTCTAATTCTCTTAGATCTCCTTAGCTCTTGAATGTCATCAAGCTTTAAATTAGGTTCAGCCACTTGTGGTCTAGAAGGTTTTTCTAAGGAGGTTCTCATAGAAAAGATATGTTCAAAAAATTCTGCATCTTTGGTCTCAACTATAGTATTAGGTTCCATGATAATATTTTTAATTTTAATCACTAAGAACCTATAGGCTGCACTATATTTATTTGTAGGATTATTTTGAATATAACGTATGAACATACAATTAAAGGTTTTAGATCCTAACTTTCTCTTTTTAGGTTCAGGAAGCAAGACCTTAGCTAAACAATCCTATACTTTAAATATTTAAAACATGGCAAATGACCATTCCATAACTCATAGGGTGTTTTATTGGTTTTCTTATAAGAAATTCTATTTTGAATAAAATAGGAAGAAAGAAGGGCTTCCCCCCACAAGTTCATGGGTGCACCAGAACTAAGGAGCAATGCATTCATCATTTCTTTAAGTCTTCTGTTCTTTCTCACAGCCACTCCATTAGATTCAAGTAAATAAGGAGGAGTAAATTTATGAATTATACCGTGTTGTGTACAAAAATTATTAAAAGGAGTACAATCATATTCTCCTCCTCTATCAGATCTAAGCCTTTTTATTTTTTTTGTTAATTGATTTTCAACTTCTGCCTTATATTTTAAAAATATTTTGAAGGCTTCATCTTTTAATTTTAATAGATAAACCATTGCATAACGAAAAAATCACCGATAAAAGTAATATAGTATTTCTTTCCACTTCTAGTTATATTACCTTTTAAATCTCCTAAGTCAGAATGAATTAATTCTAACAATTCAATTTCTCTTGTATGAATAGATTTGCAACTCCTTTAGGTTAATTTAGATTCTATACATGTTTGATATTTTTCATGATCATAAGAAGTAGACATGTTATTTAGCAAACCTAATTATTTTATTCTTTTAATATAAGAGTAATTAACATGTCCTAATTTATCATGCCAAAGATTAATAGAGTTAAGCAAGTAAGCAAAAGAAGATGATGTATTTTCATTCATAACTTCGAGTACATTTAATACAAATAGACCCTGGTTATAATTATTGGGATATCTGCCCATAAATAAATGACATTTATTATTTTACTGAATATTTAAGAAATTTTTTAATATTATTCTTGCATGTATGTTATGATGCTTTATAAATATCAAAAATCCCTGGATTATTTAAATGTGACTTTAAATATTGTATATAAGTATTATATATAGAGGATAATATTTAAAGTAGAATAATCTAAACTTGTCCGTAATTATAAATTAAAGCTGCAATAGGGATCTTTAATTTAAAATTACTAGCGCGGTTCATTACATTCTGAATGAAACGATCTTATCCGGATTGTTGATAATGAGATTATCGAAATAAAAGCGCTTTATATAATTTGATTATATAGGACTGGAACATGATTAATTATAAATCTCTACTAAATTCTGTTGTTAAAATAAAGAATTCAAAATTAATCAATACCATATGTGAATCGATCTTAATTCTGAGTAATTAATAGACTCATATTTATTGTATTATATTTTTTGACTTACCAAGTAATGACACAGAAACATAGTATCAAATTCTTGGTATATTGGAAATATAATAACATAAGTAGCCGGGAATATTAATATACAAGATGAAATCCAAGTCAGATAGACGGTTCCCAAGTGTTGATTCGGGACTTGAATAATAAGAGCGCTCAATTTATGATTGGACCATAAATATATTATTCATTATAGAATCAATGGTACTTATGGATAAAGATATGATTAAAGAGGTTAATGAAAAATGCCTAGCTTTAATCATGAACCGTTTATTGAGGATTGATTTATATGCAGTGACTATATATTTAAATCCTTATGAATATAATTAATTTTATAATTTTAAGAGTGCAATTCCAAATTTTTAGTGGAGTAATTTGGAATTAATAATTTTTGATATTTTAATTAAGGTATTAATTGAATGTCAAAATTATTGGAGCTTAGAATTATAATGTCCATAGTTCCTTTGGACGGCTCCATTAAATTATGTGAACTTTATGATATGTTGGGTTGAGTTATTAATTTAAATTGAGAATTCTAAATTATTTTTTATATAAAATTAATTGATTAATTTATGTAATACGGTGTACTAGGGAACACATCGTAGCATATTCTTCGAGAAAAGTCTATGTAGAAATTATTTAGTTTTTGGAGAAATAAATATGAGATCGTGAGTCCCATGATAAATATATCTAACCAAATATACGTTAAAGTTTAATTAATTGATTAATTAATGAAAGAGGTTGATAGTTGTTATTCTCTGTGAATATAAGATTCACGAGAGACAGAAGAACATCGGGACAACAAAGATCAACCAAAGCATTCCTCCTTTAACTTCACTTTATCTCATGAGTTGAGAATACAAAGTGAATTAAACTCAGTTGTGTAATCTCAACCCAAATCAAAAGGGACGCCCATACGTTCATCAATTTTTTAATCTCCTTATTATCCTTGTTATTAAATTAATACGGGTATAGATCGTGCTAACTCAATATTTTAAGATATGTGATTTGATCCGTATCTTATTTCCGCTAAGATAAGTGATTTGATCCTTATCACGCTTCCGCAAACATCTCAGAATCGTTCTGAGATAACCAACAATTGGTATCAGAGCCGGTTATACCCCTATTAATTTAATAATATATTATATTATAATTTGGTAGGCACTCATGCATAATATGCTTTTAATATTTCCTGATGATGAATGTGTAAATGGATTGGCCTTAATTTTTCGATTTGATGGAATAAGCTATGTAACTTTCTTTTGATTAGATCAATTGAATATAGGATTCCTTTGATATTGATAAAGAAAGGTTCTTCATGGTTTGAGAAAAGTTCTCAATTAGAATTTTTTTGTTATAGAGTCCTATTTTATTGAGAATTTTTTCAAAGGATGTCCGATTGATGATTTTGAGTGGGAATCCCTTCCCTTGGATCTAAGCCTCATCATTTCCCAGGAATTCAAAGAGCCTCACTGGTTTTTCAGTGATTCAAAAAGCCTCACCGGATGAGTCTCACTGTCTCCAAAGACGTGAAGAGTCATGTATTCATTTTGATTCTTATTAAATGTCTTTGTTATGTTGATAATAATCACATTTACTCTTAGAAGTTTTTCCATTTCGATTTTTATGAAATATTTTGTTATGACGATAATAATTACATTTCATGCAATGTGTCTACCTAATTATTATATGTCATGTGCATTATTATTTTATTATTTTTTACTAAAAAGTTTTTAGTAAATTATATTTAATGCACTTTGCAATAAATTTAATGAGATTAAATTTATAAATTAATTGAGTAATTGGATTTGCAAAATTAATGTGCCGAATGTGATGTTTTAAATTTAAATGTTATATTTAAGTTATCACATTTAGCTTATTTTATAATTTTAAAGTGTTTAACATTATAAAATATTAGTAATTTAAATTATTTAAATTAACTAAGAGTTTATGAAATAAAAGTTATTTTATAAATAAAATACACTTTTGCAAAATAATGAGTGGGAGGGGTAATATGACAATATAAACCTTTGGTCTCCATCGTTAGTACAATACCGTGAGTTATTAGTAGCGCCTCGTGATGCTTTGACTTCGTCCTCCTATGGAGGGTGTCTACTAATGGCCGTTTCTTCTATGCTATAGGACTTTTAAGATTTATTTTAGAATTGACCTACCCTATGGTGGCAATTTTAAGTCTATGATACGATGGGTCACACTCATGAAGAAGTAATTAAATTAGTTAATTACTTTCTTGACCAAAATTAAGGAAATTAATGAGTATTAGAAATATGAGATATTTCGGGAGATACTTATTAATTGAAAAGTTCTCATTTTAATTAACAACTATTTGACCTACCCTACGGCGGGACTTAGTTGTGGAGGTTAAAATTCCTTAGGCCTTTAAAGTAAACATTTTTGTATATTTTAATCTGTGCCTTTATGCATCTTATTTACTTTGCTTTAAATTATGTAATGATATTTATGTAATTATTTATTGAAATTTTTTTATCTTTTAGCAAATATGTCAAACCCAATTTTCTCACTTCTCGCCTCTCAAGTATTAACTTATGAAAATTTTGTTAAGTGGAAAAGCAACATGAATATCCTTCTCATTAATGAAAACTACAACTATGTCCTTAAGGAGAATTATCCTCCAGTGCCTCCAACCAATGCTTCCAAGGTTGCTGCTAAGAGTACAACCGTTGGGTTATTGCAAACAACAAAGCTCGCTGCTACTTGTTAGCAGCAATGAATGAGGTACTTAGAACTAAGCACGAGGCCTTTGAAACTACAAGAGAGATTATGGAATCTCTACAGCATATGTTTGGACGCCCATCTGATCAGGCTTGCTATGAAGCTGTAAAAGCCATTATGAATAACAAAATGGAGAATGGTTCTTCTGTTCGTGAGCATATCCTCCAAATGGTCAATTATTTCAATGAGGCTGAGATCAATGGAGCTAAAATTAATGAAAAGACTCAGGTTGGTATGATTCTGGAGACACTATCTCCCGCTTTTCTTTAATTCAGGACTAATTACATTATGAATCATAAGAAATGTAATCTAATTGAACTCCTGAATGAGCTGCAAATATATGAGACTCTTATAGATGATAAGGGTAATAAGGCAATTGTTGCTGAAGCCAACGTAGCTGAGGCAAAGCCTTCTTCTTCAAAGAAAAAGAAGAAGGATTATGTGGGAAAGAAAAAGGATAACAAGAAGCAGATCTAGAAGAAGAAAGGAAAGGCTGCTTGTTGACCCAATTATTGATTTTGATGATTAATAAATGATATGAGTATATCCATTATGTTTTAACAAGGGTTTCAGGCATTAAAAATATTTGATCAATCAAAATGTATAAAAACCTTGTTTTCAATCAAATGCCAGAAGTATTTTTCAAAATTCAAAGCCTGGAGTCAACAGCTAGTTGGTCTGGAGCCGACCCCATGGCAGATCAAATTTTCCTGATTTTTGGCACGGTCTGGAGTCGACACCCAGAGTTTTGGAGCCGACTCCAACCTGAGACACTGAAAAGATTATTCTGTTTCAGTTTTTGAAGTCGACACCAAGTTTTCAGGAGCTGACACCTAGATTTCGGGAGCCGATACTTACAGTCTCGGGAGCCGACTCTAACCTGAGTACAGAGAGTGTGTTTTCTTGAGCATTTCTAGAGCCGACACCTTATGGAGTCCAGAGTCGACACTCGAAAGCGGCGAGTCGACACTCAACTTTTTTGAAGCCGACTCCTCAACGAACTTTTACTTTCTATTTTTGGATACTCGACTTGGAGCCGACACCTGAAAAGTTGGAGCCGACTCCAACCTGTCAGGAATAGATTTTCAAAATGTCAGAATGGCCTCCAACGGTAACATTTTCTCACCTAATCTTTAACGGCTACTTTTCTTGTGTGTAGGAGGAATCCAAGGACAGAAATAATAGTTAGTTTTTTACCTAATCATGGATTAAGAGAATCTATAAAAAGGGAGACCGTCCGTTTAAAAAAGAGAGACGAAAGAGATGAAAAAATAGAGAGAAAATAAATTAAAAAATCCAAAAAGTCTTGAGCAAGAAATCAAAGAGGAAAGAGTCAAAGTTCAAATCCATCAACTCCAGAAAGCTCAAAGAGAAATCCAAAGCATTCAAGCTCAAAATCGAAGTATTTCTCAAGTGAAGAAAAAGAGAGCAAAAGCCCTGATTTTCCCAACTTCTCATCTGCAATCATTGTGAAGAATCTGAGCTGATGCCTGATTCAACCCTTCAAGAGAGAAGAGGAAAAGAAGAAAAGAAGAAAAGCTCACATCAAATTCGCTTCAAACAGGCTTTTCTAATATTTGTTTACTTATATTGCTTATTTGCTCATTTAAGAGCTTTGCATTGTTGTAAACTTTAAATCAATTTGGTGTTTACTAATTCAATCAGGGAGATTGAATTAGTGTGGTAGTTTACCTCGGGAACAAGCTAGATTAGCTTGGGTTTGGTTTTGTGCTGGTGAGCCCAAAAAAACGGCTGGGTTCGTTGTCACCCCATGTAAAACGATAAGTTGGAGTTGTGAGCTTGTAAAACAACTCAACTGTAATCAGTGGATTATAGTGTGGACCCAAGGGTTGCCTGGGAGTGGACGTAGGTGTTGGATACACCGAACCACTATAAATATCTTGTGTTTATCGTGCTCTTGTCTCTATCTCTCTCTTACTGTGCTTTAAATTATTGCTTATTCTCTAGCATACTTAATCTTTGTAAAATTTGGTTTTAAGTTTTAAAGTATTAATTTTTTTTAAAAGAACCCAATTCACCCTCCCCTCTTGGGTTGCCATATGGGCCAACAATTGGTATCAGAGCAAGTGCTCCTTGTTTATTTGATCACACGATCAAGAGCTAAAGATCCAAATGGCAGCTCAAGCTGGATCTTCATTTGCTGAAGGTCATTCTACTAATAGACCTCCTTTGTTTAATGGTTCCAACTATTCATATTGGAAAGCAAGAATGAGGATATTCATTCAAGCTTCACATTATGAATTATGGAGTGTCATAATTAATGGACCTAGCACACCCACACACATGATTGATGGTTCTATTGTTCCTAAGCCCGAAAGGATTGGAATGATAATGATAAGAAAATGGCTCAGCTCAATGCTAAGGCCATGAATGTTTTATATTGTTCCTTAGATGCAAACGAATTTAATCGTATCTCTACATGTAATTCCATAAAAGAAATATGAGATAGATTAGAGGTTACCCATAAGGGTACAAATCAAGTTAAAGAATCTAAGATTAATATTCTTGTTCATAAGTATGAATTGTTTAGCATGGAACAAACTGAAACTATAGCATGCATGTATACTAGATTCACCGATATTGTAAATAGTCTAAAAAGTCTTGGCAAGACCTATACTAACTCTGAATTGGTTCGTAAAATTCTTAGGTCACTTCCAAGGAAATGGGAAGCAAAGGTGACAGCAATCCAAGAAGCCAAGGACCTCAACACTTTACCTTTGGAGGAGCTACTTGGATCACTAATGACCCATGAGTTAACCATGAAGCAGCACATAGAGGAAGAAGTTAAAAAGAAGAAGACTATAGCTCTTAAGGCTGCAGAAATTGAGGAAAGCAGTAGTGAGAATGAAGATGATGATGAGACAGCTCTTCTTGCTAGAAAGTTCAAGAAATTCGTGAGAAGAAGGAAACCCTTTCATAAAAGGAAATCGGGAATTAAGATGGAAGGCGAAAAAGAAAAAGAAAAGGATAAGGACAAAGACAAAGAGAAAGACCCCTTAATTTGTTATGAGTGTAAGAAACCGGGCACTTTAGATATGATTGTCCTCAACTAAAAAAGACCTACAAGAAGAAGAAAAAGGCATACATTGCAACATGGAGCGACAGCGATGAATCCTCTTCCGAGGAGGAACAAAAGAAGTTGCAAACATCTATCTTGTGGCAACAAAGGATGAGGTAAGTACCGAAGCTAATGACTTTACTTTTGAAGAATTGTTTGAAGCATTCAATGAACTAGTTGATGATTTTAAAGCCTTGAAAAAGAAAAATAAATCATTGAAAAACGATAATCTAAATCTTGTCAAAGAAAAAGATAATCTTACTCATGAAGTTGAAAAATTGAAATCAAAAAATGAAGTTTTGATTGAAGAAAAAGGATCAATTTTCAATGAAAATAATAGATTAAAGAAGATAGTTAATAAATACAAAAATATAGTTGATAAATTTACATATAGTTCTAAAAACTTAATTTATTATTGAGTAATCAAAGAGCTATATTTGATAAGGCTGGATTAGGTTATAGGCCTAATATAAAACAAAAGTATGTCAAAAACTTCTTTAGAAAAGAACAAGATAAAAATGAAGTTTCATGTCATTGTTGTAACAAAAAGGACACAAAGCCTTTGAATGTAATTTTAAGAAAATCAACAAGAATTTAAGCAGTAAAGGAAGGAAAATATGGGTTCCAAAAGGAACAATCTTTATTGCTACTAACCATGAAGGACCCAAGAAAGCTTGGGTACCTAAACAAAAGTTTGATCACTTTGCAGGAGTGTTTGTGGCCAAAAGATCAAAACAAAAATGGTATCTTGATAGTGGCTGCTCAAGACACATGACGGGTGACAAGGATCAATTCATCACCCTTGAAGATAAAAGAGGAGGAGTTGTCACTTTTGAAGATAATGGTAAAGGCCAGATTATGGGATTTGGTAAAATTCAGATAACTCCCTCTACTTTCATTGAGAATGTTCTGTATGTAGATGGTTTAAAGCATAACTTAATCAGTATTAGCCAATTATGTGATAAAGGTTTCAAAGTATCATTTGAAGCTTCTATTTGCACTGTTTCTAATCCCATTGACAATAGCATTTATTTGTTGGTAATATAAATGACAATGTATACTTAATTGATTTAAACAATTTGTCTACTAGTAATCATTGCTTAGTAGCTAATAATGCTAATGTAAATGAGATTGGATGGTTATGGCATCGTAGATTAGGTCATGCAAGCACACACCTAATTTCAAAATTAATCAGAATGGACTTAGTAAAAGGTCTTCCACAACTAGATTTTGAAAATAACAGAATTTGTGATGCATGTCAATTTGAAAAACAAACAAGAAATTCATTCAAATCTAAAAATGTTATTTCTACTTCTAGGCACTGGAACTACTTCACATGGACCTTTTTGGACCTACTAGAACAACAAGTCTAGGAGGAAAGAAATATGGTCTTGTGATAGTAGATGATTATTCTAGATACACTTGGGTATTATTTTTGACTCACAAGGATGAGACTTTCTCAATATTTCTGAAATTCTTCAAGAAAGTTACTAATGAGAAAAACAATACCATAGTGTCTCTTAGAAGTGATCATGGTACAGAATTTGAAAATCACTTGTTTGAAAATTTCTGCACTGAACATGGCATTCATCATAATTTTTAGCACCTAGAACACCACAACAAAATGGAGTTATAGAAAGAAAAAAAGAACTTTAGAAGACATGGCCCGTACCATGCTATGTGAAAGCCAACTCCCAAAGTACTTCTGGGCGGAAGCTATAAACACATGTTACATCCTTAATAGAGCCCTAATTAGGCCAATACTTAAGAAGATACCTTATGAATTATGGCATGATAGAAAACCAAAAATATGTTATTTTCATGTATTTGGTTGTAAATATTTTATTCATAATAATGGAAAAGATAATCTTGGAAAATTTGATGCAAAATCTGATGAAGGCTTATTCTTAGGATATTCAATAACCAGCAAAGCTTATAGAGTATTTAACAAGAAAACCTTAATTGTAGAAGAATTATTCATGTAGTCTTTGATGAATCTTTAGCATCAAGTTCAGAAAAGATTGATGATAAGGAAGATACAAACATATTAAAAAGAAACATTGATGATTCATCTAGGGTTGATGTTATTGATAATAATAATGAGGTAGATCTTCCTAGAGATTGGAGATATGCCTATGGTCATCCAAAGGAATTGATTATAGGTAATCCATCTCAAGGTGTAAGAACTAGATCATCTATGAGAAATATCAATAATCATCTTACATTTGTATCTCAAATTGAACCTAAAACCATTGAAGAAGCTAAAAAAGATAGTAATTGGATGCTAGCTATGCAAGAAGAATTAAATCAATTTACTAGGAATAATGTATGGTCCTTAGTTGATAGACCTAAAGATCATTCATCATAGGATCTAAATGGGTATTTAGAAATAAATTGGATGAAAATGGCATAGTAATTAGAAATAAAGCTAGATTAGTTGCAAAAGGATATAATCAAGAAGAAGGAATTGATTTTGATGAAACTTTTGCACCTGTAGCTAGATTAGAAGCAATTAGATTACTACTTGCATTTGCATGTCATATGAACATAAATTTATTTCAAATGGATGTTAAAAGTGCATTTTTAAATGGTTTTATAAATGAGGAAGTTTTTGTGGAACAACCACCTGGTTTTGAAGATCATGAATTTCCAAATCATGTTTTTAAATTGCACAAAGCACTATATGGTTTAAAACAAGCACCTAGAGCTTGGTATGATAGGTTAAGAAATTTCTGATTGAAAATGATTTCACTAGAGAAATGTAGACAAAACCTTATTTTGAAAAGAAAAACAAAGATTTATTAGTAGTACAAATATATGTAGATGATATTGTATTTGGTGCTACTAACAATTTCTTGTGTCAAGAGTTTGCTAAGTTAATGCAGGGTGAATTTGAAATGAGCATGATGGGAGAACTCAACTTCTTCCTAGGACTTCAAATCAAGCAAAGCATAGAAGGGATTTTCATTAACCAAACAAAGTATACAAAGGAAATTCTCAAGAAGTTTGGAATGGAATCAATCAAACCCCTTGGAACACCTATGAGTCCTTCATGCAAATTAGACAAAGATGAAGACGGTAAGAAAGTAGATCAAAAATACTATAGAGGTATGATCGGATCTCTACTTTACTTAACTGCAAGTAGACCTGATATCATGTTTGTTGTTTGTCTATGTGCTAGATTTCAATAAGAACCTAAAGAATCTCACTTAATTGCTGTGAAAAGAATCTTAAGATATCTAAGTGGAACTAAAAATGTAGGATTATGGTATTCTAGAGACTCAACACTGAACTTAATTGCATATTCTGACTCTGACTATGCTGGATGTAAACTAGATAGAAAAAGCACTAGTGGTGCATGTCAATTCTTAGGAAATAACTTAATCTCTTGGTTTAGCAAAAAGCAAAATTCGGTTGCATTATCTACTGCTGAAGCAGAATATGTTGCAACTGGAAGTTGTTGTGCTCAAATCCTTTGGATTAAGCGACAACTTGAAGATTATGGCATAACACTTGATAAAACTCCTCTTAGATGTGATAATACAAGTGCGATCAATTTAACTAAGAATCCAATCCAACATTCAAGAACTAAACACATTGAAATTAGATATCACTTCATTATAGAACATGTAACTAATGGTGAAATTTGTCTTGACTATGTTAGTACTGAAGAACAATTAGCTGATATATTTACAAAACCGTTGAGTGAAGAGAGATTCTGTTATCTTAGAGGTGAATTAGAATTTGTGATCTTTGGAATGATTTTGAAACTCTTAAGGAAGGTTTATCTAAATTTCATCAATTTCTTGAGATTTCTCTCATAATTTCAAGGACAATTTATCAAGACATTTGAGTAATTTGATTCATCATATTCCAAAGATTTTATCAAAATTTATTGAGTTTATTTTTGACAAGTTTCGAATGTCTGAAACTTGTTATTTTTCTCTGAAACTGTCTGTGGAGTCGACACCTCAAATTTGTGGAGTCGACACCTTGTCTGTGTCGCTCTCTGTCTGGGACCTTAGAGCGACACCCGATTAAGCGGAGCCAACTCCAGTTCGAGTGCTAACCGTGTTAGTGACTTGGAGTCGACACCCGACTTTGCGGGAGTCGACACCTGGTAGCCCCAAATTGACTTTATTAGGGCAGAGTCGATACCTTCTCATTTCCATTCGTTTCAAAACTCTATCCAAAACCTTCCAAACCTTCCAAAGCCTAAAATCCCTCAAATCAACCTTTCCCTAAGATTTCTATGGTACCTAAGTAGAGGATCGGTCCTTGGTGCTCCCGTAACCACCCGGAAGCGTACGGCTCGGCGTCCTGTTCGTGACCCATCTCCAAGCGATGATTCCTCTTCAACCCATTCGGATAACCCTAGCCACTCCTCTCCTTAGGTAGATACTCTTGCGGGGTGTGTGATTACCATGAAGGAAAGTGGATTTTGATTTCTTTGAGACCAAGGGCTTTTCTATTGGAAGATAGATTAAAGAGCTTGGCTGGGACAAGGTATGTTCTTTGGATGTTCCCACTTATCCAGCCCTAGTTAAGGAATTTTACTTTAATTTATCAAGGGGAGATGGTGGGATAATCAGTTTTGTAAGAGGGAAGAGAGTTCATCTTACATTTCAAAGTTTAGGAAATCTTTTGAGCATCCCTGTCACTGAACTTGTAGCTGATATTCATAGTGAGAGATCTGATGCCTTGTCAAGGATGTTAGGAATAGAAGTTACTGAATTTGAAGAAGTAAGGGCTAATCAGTTGCCCTTGGAGCTTAGATTATTATACAACATATGTAGTAGGATCTTATTCCCCAAGACTGGCCATTTTGAGTATGTCTCAGAACGAGACATTGTGGTTATGGACAGTGTCTTGACGGGTCAGCCTATTAATCTTGCTGGGATGATGATTTGGTATATGGCTGAGGGGCAAAAGGAGATCTTCTTTGCCTTATGGGATGATTTTAACTATGGTTTTCAGAAGTCAAGGTATTGTGATTTCTGACATTGAGCCATCAAAGAACCTCAGACATACAGATTATTATAGCTTGGCTACTGTGCACAGGATGGGGTTAAAGTGAATGGTCAATGGGAGAGAAAAGGCCATCTGGATGAGAGAGCCACTGAGATTAGGACTTCTGCACCATCTGAGGTTGGTCCAGTAAGGCTTCCTTCACCAGAGCCTAGCAGATCTTCACCTCCTCCAGCTCCTGCTCCAGTTCCTGTACCGCCACCTATGTCATCTAGTAGATTTTCAGATATTCAGTTAGAGCAACTCAAAAGTTTATTTGCTGCTCATAAATAAGAAATGAAAACTGAGATTGATAACAGTTTGATGAACTTAAGAGAATTGTATTACTCCTTGGATGATAGAATTGGTAAGATTGAATCTACCCTTGGAGCCTCCGCAGAATCTTTAAGGAATGATCTCAAGAATATTTTTGAAGAACTTAAAGATATTGGTGGAGATTCAGAGACTTACTCCAAATGCAATGCTGAGCTTCAGGACAAGATTATGACTGCATGTGCATTTGTTGACAGAAGACTAAAATAATTTGTTAGAACTCAGAGTGAAGGGATGGAAAAAATTATAGAAGAATTGCAAAGACTTCTTAGAACTCATTTTTGATTATGTTGTAATGAAGTTCTTTTGATGTTATTAAAAGATGATGTTTAGTTTAATATATTTTGATATTTTGATGATGTAATGAAGTTTAATGAAGTTAGATATAATGAAGTTCTTTTTGAAATGTAATGTTTACTCTTTATTAAATGTAATGTTGTGAATGAACTATTTGAATTTTTGCAATTTGATTATTCTTTTGAGAAAGATTAATTTGAACTTGAATCTTTTCTAAAACCTTTTTGTTGATTACAAAAAGGGGAGAGAAGATTGTATATGCAAGCTTAAGTAATGGGTATCAAGCAAGCTTAAGGAATTGGTATCAAATAATTTTGATGAAATAAGTTTAATTGGCATCAAGCATCAAATGTAATTTGATATGATCATATAAGTTTAATAGTAAAGGAAGAATAGATATTAATTTGAGTATCATAGGGGGAGCTACCTCATTTAGGGGGAGCTTATCTATAAGGGATAAATATTTGAGAAATTTGATTTGAAAACCTTATTATTTAAATCATGCATATACTCAATGTTTTTATAATCATCAAAAAGGGGAGATTGTTGACCCAATTATTGATTTTGATGATTAATAAATGATATGAGTATACCCATTATGTTTTAACAAGGGTTTAGGCATTAAAAATATTTGATCAATCAAAATGTATAAAGAACCTTGTTTTCAATCAAATGCCAGAAGTATTTTTCAAAATTCAGAGCCTGGAGTCGACAGCTAGTTGGTCTGGAGCCGACCCATGGCGGATCAAATGTTTTCCTGATTTTTGGCACGGTCTGGAGTCGACACCCAGAGTTTCGGAGCCGACTCCAACCCGAGACACCAAAAAGATTATTCTGTTTCAGTTTCCGAAGTCGACACCAAGTTTTCGAGAGCCGACACCTAGATTTTGGGAGCCGACACTTACAGTCTCTGGAGCCGACTCTAACCTGAGTACAGAGAGTGTGTTTTCTTGAGCCTTTATGGAGCCGACACCTTATGGAGTCGGAGTCAACACCCGAAAGCGGCGAGTCAACACTCAACTTTTTCGGAGCCAACTCCTCAACAAACTTTTACTTTTTATTTTTGGATACTCGACTTGGAGCCGACACTTGAAAAGTTGGAGCCGACTCCAACCTGTCAGGAACAAATTTTTAAAATGTCAGAACGGCCTCCAACGGTAACATTTTCTCACCTAATCTCTAACGGCTACTTTTCTTGTGTGCAGGAGGAATCCAAGGACAGAAATAACGGTTAGTTTTTTACCTAATCATGGATTAAGGAGAATCTATAAAAAGGGAGACCGTCCGTTTAAAAAAGAGAGACGAAAGAGACGAAAAAATATAGAGAAAATAAATTGAAAAAATCAAAGAGGAAAGAGTCAAAGTTCAAATCCATCAACTCCAGAAAGCTTAAAGAGAAATCCAAAGCATTCAAGCTCAAAATCGAAGTATTTCTCAAGTGAAGAAAAAGAGAGCAAAAGCCCTGATTTTCCCAACTTCTCATCTGCAATCCTTGTGAAGAATCTGAGCTGAGGCCTGATTCAACCCTTCAAGAGAGAAGAGGAAAAGAAGAAAAGCTCACATCAAATTCGCTTCAAACAGGCTTTTCTAATCTTTGTTTCTTATATTGCTTATTTGCTCGTTTAAGGAGCTTTGCATTGTTGTAAACTTTAAATCAATTTGGTGTTTGCTAATTCAATCGGGGGGATTGAATTAGTTGAGGTAGTTTACCTTGGGAACAAGCTAGATTAGCTTGGGTCTGGGTTTTGTGCTGGTGAGCCCGAAAAACTGGCTGGATTCGTTGTGACCCCGTGTAAAACAACAAGTTGGAGTTGTGAGCTTGTAAAATAACTCAACTGTAATCAGTGGATTATAGTGTGGACCCAAGGGTTGCTTGGGAGTGGACGTAGGTGTTGGATACACCGAACCACTATAAATATCTTATGTTTGTCGTGCTCTTGTCTCTATCTCTCTCTTACTGTGCTTTAAATTATTGCTTCATTCTCTAGCATACTTAATCTTTGTGAAATTTGGTTTTAAGTTTTAAAGTGTTAAATTTTTTTTAAAAGAACCCAATTCACCCCCCCCTCTTGGGTTGCCATCTGGGCCAACACTGCTGCTCAGCCCAAACCTAAAGGAAAGTGTTTCCATTGTCATCAAGATGGCCATTGGAAAAGGAACTGTAAAAAGTACTTTGATGAGTTGAAACAGAAAAAGAAACAAGGTAAATTAGATTTACTAGTCATGGAAACATGCTTAGTTGAGAATGATTTCTCAAACTGGATTATTGATTCAGGAGCATCTAACCATGTCTGTGTTTCTTTGCAGATGCTTGAGTTTGCCCGGGATCTTCAAGTGGGAGATTTTACAATGAGAGTAGGCAGTGGAGAAAAGGTGTTCAGCGACAGCAGTAGGGATAGTTTGACTATATTTGCTGATAATAAATATTTGCTTTTGGACAATGTTTATTATATTCTGGGTTTCAAACGGAATTTGATTTCGGTGTCAAAGTTGCATGAACAATTTATTTCTGTTTCTTTTAGTGTTGACTCTGTTTCAATTTATAAGAATGGAATAAATATTTATTCTGGGTACGTTGAAAATGGTTTATATTTTGTTAAACCAAATTCTAACAACTTGCTTCAAACCGAAATGTTTAAAGTCGTTGAACCAACTCCTAAAAGAAGAAAAGTTGCGAATAATTATAATGACACGTATTTATGGCATTTGAGGCTTGGTCATATTAATATAGACAGAATAGAAAGACTAGTGAAGGATGGTCCTTTAGAGAGCTAAGGGTTGGCACTCTCCTGTCTAGAAGGCAAAATGACCAAAAGACCTTTTTCAGCAAAAGGTGAAAGAGCAAAAGCACCTTTAGAGATCATACATACTGATGTATGTGGGCCTTTGAATATCAAAGCTAGAGGGGGCTATGAATATTTCATCACATTCATTGATGATTATTCTAGATATGGATATGCATATCTGATGCAAAGAAAATCCGAGGCCTTTGAAAAGTTCAAAGAATTCCATGCTGAAATAGAAAAACAACTCAGTAAATCAATCAAAACTCTTCGATCTGATTGAGGAGGAGAGTACTTGGATTACGAATTTTAGGACCACTTGATTGAGAATGGAATATTATCACAGCTCATAGCACTGCGACACCACAGCAAAATGGTGTAGCTGAAAGAAGGAATCGCACTTTGCTTGATATGATAAGATCAATGTTAAGCTATTCTTCTTTGCCTAACTCATTTTGGGGATATGCATTACAAACAGCTGTATACATTCTAAACTTAGTTCCATCTAAGTCAATCCCTAAGACTCCATTAGAGTTATGGAATGGTCGCAAGCCTAGTTTGCGACACATCCGCATTTGGGGATGTCCAGCCCATGTGCTGAAGGGAAAGACTAGGAAGTTGGAACCTCGTTCAGAAGTATGCATGTTTGTTGGGTACCCTAATGGAACGAGAGGAGGACTTTTATAATGCTCAAGATGACAAAGTTTTTGTGTCGACAAATGCAACGTTTCTCGAGTACAATTATATGACAGAATTCAAACCTAGAAGTAAAGTAGTTCTAAAAGAGTTGCTAGCTGATGAGATCAGCCCCACACCAACAAAAGTTGTTGAACGACAAAAAGTTAAGACCACTACTCAAGATCAAATACCACCACCACCACGACGTAGTGGAAGGGAAATAAGATTACCCATTCGCTATGGTCAGGATGGAGAAGCACAAGTTGCAGTCACCGATGGCAGTGATGATGATCCATTGACATACAAGATGGCAATGGAGGATGTTGATCAAGAGAAATTGCAGGAAGCCATGAAATTCGAAATGGAATCAATGTATTCTAATTCAATCTGGAAGCTTGTAGATCTACCAGAAGGCGTAAAGCCTATTGGATGCAAATGGATCTATAAGAGAAAAAGAGGAGCCGATGGAAAAGTAGAGACTTTCAAGGCTAGGTTAGTGGCAAAGAGTTTTACCCAAAAGGAAGGAGTAGACTATGAGGATACTTTTTCACCATTAGCCATACTAAAATCCATTCGGATTCTCTTGTCCATTGCTACTTATTATGATTATGAGATATGGCAAATGGATGTCAAGACGTCATTTTTGAACGGCCATCTTGAAGAGACTATTCATATGGTCCAACCAGAGGGTTTTGTGGTTAAAGGCCAAGAGCAAAAGTTTGCAAATTGCAAAGGTCCATTTATGGGCTTAAGTAAGCTTCTAGATCTTGGAACATCAAATTTAATGAAGCCATAAAATGTTATGGTTTTGAACAAAATTTAGGTTAACCTTGTATTTATAAGCAAAAGGAAGGAGATAAAGTGGTTTTCTTAGTTCTTTATGTGGATGACATTTTACTCATTAGGAATGATGTAGGATCTCTGTCCAAAATAAAGAACTGGCTAGCCAGCCAATTTCAAATGAAGGATTTGGGAGAAGCAAGTACATTCTTGGCATCCAAATTATACGGGATGGCAAGAATAGGCTTTTGGCGTTGTCTCAGGCATCGTATATTGACAAGGTGCTTGTCAGATTTGCGATGCAAAACTCTAGAAAGGTAATTTCCTACTCGACATGGAGTTCATCTTTCTAAAAGCAGTGTCCTAAAACATTGCAAGAGGAGGAAGATATAAGATGGATTCCCTATACTTCGGCAGTTGGTAGTTTGATGTATGCAATGTTGTGTACAAGACCCGACATCTGCTTTACAGTGGGAGTGGTTAGCCGCTACCAGTCAAATCCAGGATTGGATCACTGGGTTGCAGTCAAGCATATTCTAAAATATCTGAGGTGTACGAGAAACTATATGCTGGTATATTCAGTAGGGATTTGATTCCTGTTGGATATACAGATTCTGATTTTCAATCAGAATAGACTCTAGGAAGTCTACTTCTGGTGCGGTGTTCACTTTGGAAGGAGGAGCCATTATATGGAGAAGCGTCAAGCAAACCTGCGTTGCTGACTCAACTATGGAGGCTGAATATATGTAGGCTTGTGAAGCAGCTAAGGAGGCAGTTTGGCTTCGGAAATTCTTAAAAGATCTATAAGTTGTTCCAGATATGCATGAACCAGTTAGACTCTACTGTGACAACAGTGGCACAGTAGCCAATGTCGAGGAACCCAGAAACCACCGTAGAGGAAAGCATATAGAGAGAATTTTATCTTGTGAGGGAGATGTCAGTAGAGGAGATGTTTCAGTTGAGAAGATCGCATATGCGATCAATATAGCTGATCCGTTTACGAAGACATTACCGGCTCGAGGTTTTGAGCTACATCTTGATGGGATGAGACTTAGTGACATGTCGCATTTGCTTTAGGGCAAGTGAGAGATTGTTGGGATATGTGCCCATAAACAAATGACATTTATTATTTTACTAAATATTTAAGAAATTTTTTAATATTATTCTTGCATGCATGTTATGATGCTTTATAAATATCAAAAATCCTTAGATTATTTAAATGTGACTTTAAATATTGTATATAAGTGTTATATATAGAGGATAATATTTAAAGTAGAATAATCTAAACTTGTCCTTAATTATAAATTAAAGTTGCAATAGGGATCTTTAATTTAAAATTACTAGCGCGGTTCATTACATTCTGAATGAAACGATCTTATCCGGATTGTTGATAATGAGATTATCGGAATAAAAGTGCTTTATATAATTTGATTATATAGGACTGGAACATGATTAATTATGAATCTCTAATAAATTCCGTTGTTAAAATAAGAATTCAAAATTAATCAATGATGGTCATATGTGAATCAATCTTAATTCTGAGTAATTAATAGACTCCTATTTATTGTATTATATTTTTTAACTTACCGGGTAATGATACAGAAATATAGTGTCAAATTCTTGGTATATTGGAAATATAATAACATAAGTACCGGGAATATTAATATATAAGATGAAATCCATTCTTTCAGAGTCAGATGGACGATTCTCATAAGTGTTGATTCGGGACTTGAATAATAACATCGCTCAATTTATGATTAGATCATAAATATATTATTCATTATATAATCAATGGTACTTATGGATAAAGATGTGATTAAAGAGGTTAACGGAAAATGCATAGCTTTAATCATAAATCGTTTATGGAGGATTGATTTATATGCAGTGACTATATCAATGGACGATTTAAATTCTTATGAATATAATTAATTTTATAATTTTAAGAGTGCAATTCCAAATTTTTAGTGGAGTAATTTGGAATTAATAATTTTGATATTTTAATTAAGGTGTTAATTGAATGTCAAAATTATTGGAGCTTAGAATTATAATGTCCATAGTTCCTCTGGACAGCTCCATTAAATTATGTAAACTTTATGATATGTTGGGTTGAATTATTAATTTGAAATTGAGAATTCTAAATTATTTTTTATATAGAAATTAATTGGATTAATTTATATTATATGCATATTCCACGAGAAAAGTCTATTCGAAAATTATTTAGTTATTGGAGAAATAAATATGGGATCGTGAGAGAGCCTTTTTCTCTCCCGTAACGTCCCATGATAAATATATCTAACCAACAATTGGTTGTTGGATTGATATACGTTAAAGTTTAATTAACTGATTAATTAATGAAAGATGTTGATAGTTGTTATTCTATGTAAGATTCATGAGAGACATAAAACATCGGGATAACAATGATCAACCAGAGTGTTCCTCCTTTAACTTCACTTTATCTCATGAGTTAAGAATACAAAGTGAATTAAACTCAGTTGTATAATCTCAACCAAAATCAAAAGGGACGCCCATATGTTCGTGTTCATCATAATCTGGAGAACGTTTGAAAAGATCAGTGGTGATCAAAGGATTTGGTGATTCCAAGGTAGTATTCATGAAGAACAAAAGGTTAATTTCTTAATCTCCTTATTATCCTTGTTATTAAATTAATATGGGTATAGATCGTGCTAACTCAATATTTTAAGATATGTGATTTGATCCGTATCTTATTTCCGCTAAGATAAGTGATTTGATCCTTATCATGCTTCCGCAAACATCTCAGAATCGTTCTGAGATAACCAACAACAATATCCTTTTCCAATAAAATTTCTAGATTTAGTCATGACAACTTTGTCAGACTCAAATGATACTTTCACACTATTTTTTCAAAGCAAGGCCACAGAAATTAGGTTCACACGGATGTTCGGCACATGTAGCACATCTCCAAGTGAAAGGACTTTCTAGTGGTCAATTTTAGTTGATTTTTGCTTTGCCAATCATAGAACAAGATTTGAGTTGCCCATGAAGACTTGTTCCTCTCCTTCTGGCAGTAGGTTATAGGAAGCAAATGCATTTCTATCACCATATATATGATGCGTGGCTCCAGAATCCATAACCCAGTCCTTTGTATGTGCAACAATATTGGCCTTGCTAACAACCACAGCAATTATATCTTCTTCAACTATCAAGTTAGCCTTTGGTTTGGCTGGAGCATCATTATTTTTTTGAACCTGCATTGGGCAGCATGGTATCTTGGTTTCCCACAAACATAGCAAGATCCCTTTTTATTTTTAAAATTTTGACTTCTTTGAACATGGGGCTTCTTATCATATTTTTTGTAATTGTTTCTATGTTTGGGCTTATAGGACTTATGTCTATCCTTACTAGATCTATCCTCTATTAGATTAGCCTTACCAGTCATTTCCTTAGCCTTTTATATATTTCTCGGGTTCTGTTTTGCTCTTCAATCCTAATATGCATAATGACGTCTTCAAGGGACATACTTTCTTTTATGCTTTAGATTATTCTTATAATCTTTTCAAGATTCAGATAATTTTTCAATTAGGGATCTAGCAATAAAAGCATCATGAAGAATAATATTTTCAGTTTTAGCATCATTTATAAGAACATGGAATGCATGGACACATTATCTTCTGACATATTAAAGTTTAAAAGGTTTCCTATTGCAAATTTTTGAGAACAAGCATCTTCAAGAATATATTTTCTTTTAAGGCTTTCCCAAATCTTAAGGCTAATTTAATAGAATAATAAATATCAAATAGTTCATTGGATAGAGTACTAAGAATAGTATGCCTACATATTCTGTTAGCCTTTTCCCAATTTACAAGGTCCTCGTCTTTCTCAGGTTTAGAATTAGTCAAAACATATGCAATATTATAAATATTTAATATTAAAAATATTTTCTCTTGCCAACATTTAGAATGAAAACAATAAATTGCTCAACCATAATAGAATCCATATCTATTTTTAAGATTGTTGGATAAGGATGAGGAAAAGATTGTACCCGAGATGATATTATTTATTTGAATCTATTTGAGAAGATGTTGTGGCATGCACGACACTGTCCATAAGATTGGCACCTCTCAGAGATAATATCTCGGTGCAGAAGATTAGAGCACGACTACCCGTAAATGAGTTCCTTCTCTTTGGATAAGAATGGAAGCAAAGGAATTGATCTCTAGACTAGATAAGGATGAAGGAATGGATCTCTGGATGGAATGGATCTCTGGATAAGGATGGAAAGCAAATTTGAATGGGGTGAATTAAACACCGACATTGCTTCGAATATTTATAAGGAAGCACACACCAGTTGAAAGCGACGAATTAATCCAATCCAACGGGTTGAATTAGTCTAACGGTGGGTCAACGAAAGTAGAGACATAAGTCAAAAGATTAGTCAACGAATTAAAAAGACTTATCTCTACTTGATACGGACTTATCAAGTCAAAAAGATTTATTTAAATATTAAAATATATTATTTTCAATAGTTTTTGCTGTGGCGATGCGGCAAAACTTTTCCTCGACCACTTTTATCCCTTATTGGGTTGTCGGGCCCTTGACAAGCCCGGTCCATAAATGAACAGCTGGAGGGGCGGTCGTTCCGAAGGGCATAGCTCAAGGAAACGCCGCTCGTCCCGCCATCCCCAGGTTCTATTCTTGTTTTAATTATATGAGAATATGATAACAAAAACAACCCTTCCTCCAAGTGATTGCAACCAAACCAATTGAATTCTGCTTGTCTTTGTTATTTTTGTGAGTCTCTTCATTCCTCTTTACTCGCTTCCATTTCCTTTCCTTCTATGATAAATAGGTTGCTTCTCCTGGACGAAAGGTAGTGGATTTTAGAAGTAGGAGATGGCATGGGTGGGAGTAAGAGGAGGAAGGCAGGGATAGCCATTTGTGACTTCTGAGGATGCTTTGCCTCCCCATGGCCTCCTCTCTTCTTAGCTCCGGAAGCACCGGCCGTTCGGTGGCGGCGCCACAATGTTCTCCACTCGGAACGAGGGGCCACCACCTTCACTCCTACCGTATTCTTCCCTTTGGATTCTTTCGATCAGTGTGTTTAAACTCCCAAAAAAAAATTGTTTAAATTTTGCTTGATGATTAGGATAGGCTAACTCGTGAGCGAAGGCAAAGATATTTGAACATAAAAATTTAACCACGTATAGATGACTGAGAACGCAACACCGAAGGCTTAAATTACCCAGCATATTATTATTGTAAATTTATAAAAATATGTAATATATGACTGTATTGAAGAATTGATTGTAAACACTTTCTGGGGAGATAATACTCAGATCATTGTATGCCACTCAAAAATTTGGTTGGAGTTTCTACCTTGGACTCCTAACCAAAAGGTAAGTGATTTGATGCCAATTTGACTAGGAATATGACCAATTAGATCCAGACTTGGGTGTTTAATGTGGTCAATTTTTTTAGACTTTGTGTAATGGGACATTTGATTAATTACATTGACATTTGAAATTTTTGAATGATATTAAACTAGATTGAAAGTGTACATAACTTGCCCCCTATGCTCTCTTTTTTTTTTTTTTTCTTTTTTCTTGATGCTTAACGTCTAGTTTCTGTGGATCTAATGATGTATCAAAATAACTTATTCAGTATTTGTTATAGTTAAAACAGAAATATTCATTTTTATTGAGCCATAGAGGATATTGTTTACATTTAAAAATTAGTTAATTATTGTTGACTAAATTTGATAAATTGCCTATATCATGGCACTTTGAGGGATTATAATTAGCTATTTATTGTTTATACAGAAGGCAAGATGTGTATATTTTTTTAATCAATCTCAATTAATAGATTTCTCTATTATTAATCATATTCTTTATTTCTGCCATATACTAGTTCTATTGAAAATTTTCAGCAATTTTATTAAAGCACTTCAAAGCTGGTCTCCTAATCAACCTAATTTTATCCTAATCAACCTAATTCTATCGGCCAACTTGATTAATCTAACATTTAAGTAGTCCAATTAACTTTTAGTTTAGTTTCCTAGAAAATTATCCATATGCACAATTATATAGAATGGATTCATGTAATTCTAAGCCAAGATTAGTGATGCTTATCTAGATAAATCACTAATTATTTTGAGCTCAATCTTCATTCCTAGAAGGTGGCCAATGGTTAACCCATTCATAGTTAACCTAGCCCATGATATAAATCATGGAGATAAGCCCCTTAAAAAAAAAAGAAAAAACAAAAGCTTGCCATCAAATTAGTAGAACTATACTATTACAAAAGTTTTCTTACTTAAATCTATAAAACTATTTTTTTTTCTTAAATTCTATTCAAACAAAAAAGTTATCAAGTAGGTACTCATTTATACATGCAGGAAATTCAGGTTCTGCTGAAATTTTCTATAAAGATAAGTTCCTACACAAAAGTATGCTATATACTATTTCAGTGCAGGTAAAGGCTAAATTTTTCCATACCACGCTCAGTTCAATGATAACCTAAATAAGCTCATTTAAACTGTGGTCCACTTTCAAGCATCCATGGATTCTACATTGTCCCACCATTAACCATGGGCTACCTAAAATTCCACTCTCCATCAACATGGCATTTAATACAGTCGAAGAAATATTATGCAAGGCAATTACTTGGATTCCACTTTCAATAGGGAAACCACCATGCCAGGCAGTTGAGGCCTTAAATTTCCCATTAAACTCTCCATTCCACGCTCTTCTTATCTTCTTCTTCTTCTTCTTTTCTAACATTTTATTTGCAAAACAAACCAAGCAACCATTACAATTGCCATTGGAGGCACCAAAACCCCCTCATCATTCCCACCACCCACTCCCACTCTCATTCATCTCCCTTTGCTTTCCTTCTACTCCCTCCCCCCTCACGCGCCTGCTCTTTTCCTCCTCCGGCCCCAGCAATCTAAACCTACTCCTATCACGGCTAAGCTGTTATTCCTAACCAGTCCTCCAATCATATCCGATCCAACTAGTTAGCCATAACTCCCACTTTTGCCATCATTTTGTCATTTTACGTAGGAGCAGGATAACCTAAAATAGTCTTCCAGAACCATTAACTCTTTTCGCTCTCTTAACTCTAAGCGCTCCAACCTCCTCCCCATTCGCCATCAGCATCGCTCTGCCCCTCTCTTCTCTCACGCGCGCACACGCACTCTTTCGCTAGTAGATGAAGAGCTTCCGTTTTTTGACTTCATTTTTCTTAATTTTTATGTTTTTGGGAGCCACGGGCTCTCACCTGATGGCGTCGCGCTCCTCGCCTTCAAGTCGGCCGTCTCGGACGACCCCGGCGGCGCCCTCGCCGGCTGGAGCGAGGACGACGCTGACCCGTGCCGGTGGCCAGGGGTCACTTGCGGCAACGCCTCCGGCTTTCCCTACCCCCGCGTCGTCGGCGTTGCCCTCGCCGGCAAGAACCTCTCCGGCTACGTTCCCTCCGAGCTCGGCTCACTCATCTTCCTCCGCCGCCTCAACCTCCACGGCAACCGCCTCTCCGGCGCCATCCCCTCCCCCCTCTTCAACGCCTCCTCCCTCCATACCCTCTTTCTTTACGACAACAATCTCTCCGGCGTCCTTCCGCCGGCCGTCTGCGATCTCCCTCGACTCCAGTACCTCGACCTCTCCAAGAATTCCCTCTTTGGTCCGCTCCCGCCGGACCTCCGGAACTGCCGGCAGCTCCAGCGGCTGCTGCTCGCCCAGAACCGATTCTCCGGCGTGATCCCTGCCGGGATCTGGCCGGAGATGATCAGCCTCGTCCAGCTTGATCTCTCCTCCAACCAGTTCAATGGATCGATCCCGCCCGATCTCGGCCATCTCGATGCCCTCGGCGGCACGTTGAATCTCTCCCACAACCGGTTCTCCGGCGAGATTCCGAGCTCTCTTGGGAAATTGCCGTCCATGGTCAGCCTCGATCTCCGTTACAATAATCTCTCCGGCGAGATCCCACAGGCGGGGTCGCTGGCCAACCAAGGCCCGACGGCGTTTTCGAATAACCAGGGGCTGTGCGGTTTCCCGCTAGAGATCCCGTGCCAGGACCGCCAGGCAGGGCTTCCGGGACGGCAGGTGGCGCCGCCGGGGATGGAGGCTGCGCCGGCGCGGAAAGGCCTCCGGACGGGCCTCATAATCGTCATTTCCGTGGCGGACGCCGCCGGGGTGGCGTTGATCGGCCTTCTCGTCATCTGCGTCTACTGGAAGCTGCTGAAAGACCGCGACAAGTGCTGCAGCTGCACGGGGAACAGCAAAATGGGGGGAGAAGAGGGGTGCTGGCCAGTGGGCGGCGGCGGGGGGTCGGAGGAGGACGGGGAGAGCGGCGGAGGGGAGGGGGATCTGGTGGCGATTGATAAGGGATTTTCGTTGGGGTTGGATGAGCTGCTGAGGGCGTCGGCATATATGCTGGGGAGGAGCGGGCTGGGAATGGTGTACAAGGTGGTGCTGGCCAACGGGAATCCGGTGGCGGTGCGGCGGCTGGGGGAGGGCGGCTCCCCCCAGAGGTACAAGGAGTTCGCGGCTGAGGTGCAGGCGATCGGGAGGGTGCGGCACCCCAACATCGTGAAGCTGAGGCGTACTACTGGGCGCACGACGAGAAGCTTCTCATCACCGACTTCGTCTCCAATGGCAACCTCGCCACCGCGCTTCGAGGTCAGTCGAATCTCTCTCCCTCCCACTTTCGAAATATCCACCTTCCCTCGTTCGCCTGGAATGATGGATCATTAAGTTGCTACGTGTCGCGAGGTAATTGGATGCTATTGCGGCCGGTAGCATGGGGGTGCGGGTTTGGTTTCGATTGTTTCCGAAGTCGGTAAGAACTTGAGCCCACCGTTGGATTCCCATGGATGTTGGTGCGACAATTGATGCTGGAGGGTTGGGAGCGTTAGGTGACGAGGGGAATGTCTCTTCCAGGAGAATTCGCCCAAGCAATGGCAGCTTGTAGCTAGCCTAGTTACGCGCACTGCATGACGGCAAAACTTTGTTTGTTGGGCTTAGAACGTGGGTTCCTCCTCACTGCCAGCTAACTAGGAATAGGCACGTGGCTGCAAAAAAAAAAAGGTTTAATAGCGTGGCGACCAGTTTGGGGGAGAGAGAGAGAAGAAAGTGGCTTTCTTCCGCCTTTGCCCTCTCGGGAGAGCTAAAAGAAAAGAGGAAAAGCGAGGGGGAAAAATTAAAAACAAAAAGAAGGAAAGGAAAGGTGCCGTTGAGGCGGAGTCGATCCAGCACCCACCAAGTAAAAGCTTAATCAGCTTTTTGATTTTTCACTATATCGAATCAAATTTGGTATGATTGGCTAAGCTTCTCGTATTCCTGATAAGGTTGTGTGAAACAGGGGCCTTTGACATTTTTTTTTATTTTTAAAAATTATAATTATAAAAAAATTTAAAAAAATAATAAAAAAATAATTTATGTTTAATATAAAATTTTTTTTTTATTTTTTAAAATTTTTAAAAATAATTAGAGCTATTTTTTGATGATAAATTTATTATTAAAAAATAATTATTTTTAATTATTTTTGAATAAATACTATTACTTTTGGAAGTCAAAATTACCTAAAATTTATCGAGGTTTCGACAGCCGACTAGAGTCCTATCTATCCAAATTTTGGGGGAAAAAAAAAAAAACAGTTTAATAGGAAGAATGGTTTTTATACGCACGAACGAGGTCAAGTTAGACCTGTACGCTTAGAAGAGGAAGTCCGTCTCAAAATACCAGCTTCCTTTCCTTTGAAAGTTCTTCGTACGGTGTGGTCCGGTCAGGAGTTATTAAATCTTTACTCTGATCTCTCCTTACCAGTGGACGATGCGGGCTTTAGGTTTCTCTGTTTTCTCTCTATAATATTGATATCACGTGGACGACTAGCTACCCCTGAAAGACTCATCTCAAGCTACCGTATTGATATATAACTACGTACGTACTGTATTTATGTCTCTAAATAAATAAAACGTTGGCTGGATCCAATTTGATCTCTGTCCCGTTTGCTGCAGCAAGTAAACCGAAACACATTTCTCACATTTCTGAGATTTAGGTCGCTCTTCCATCTCAACATTCGTGTTGCTTCAATTAAAAAGAGATTTTGGGATCCTGAATCCGATTGAATACCACCGCAACAGTTGAAAAACCAATCGATTCGAAAATTTGTACATGAACCCATTGTTTTGTAAAATACCAAGCTTAACAAAGAGAAGTTTCTCGATTTGGCAGGCCGATCAGGTGACCGACTCTCTCCTGGGCCATCAGGCTGCGGATAACCAAAGGAACGGCCCGTGGGCTGGCCCATCTACATGAGCATAGCCCACGAAAGTTCGTCCATGGAGACGTGAAGCCCACCAACATCCTCCTCGATGGCGACTGCAATCCCTGCATCTCTGACTTCGGCCTCATCCGCCTCATCAACATTGCCGGTAGCGACCCTTCCTCCTCCGCCGGCGGCGGCTTCCTCGGCGGGGCCCTTCCTGCCACCAAGCCTACCGCCATGGAAAAGCCCAACAACTACCGGGCCCCCGAGGCGCGAGTCTCCGGCAGCCAGGCCACCCAAAAGTGCGATGTCTACTCGTTTGGCGTGGTGCTGCTTGAACTCCTGACCGGGAGGGCACCGGAGTACTCTCCCCCCTCAACGTCTTCCATGCCATTAGAGCGTGTGCCAGAGCTCGTGAGGTGGGTGAGGAGGGTGTTCGAGGATTCGAAGCCATTGCCAGATCTGGTGGACCCGGTGCTCCTCCGCGAGGTTCATGCAAAGAAGGAGGTGATGTCCGTGTTCCATATAGCTCTTGCATGCACAGAAGCTGACCCGGAGCTGCGTCCCAGGATGAAGACAGTATCAGAAAATCTTGATAGAATTGGGTCATAAAGTGATAGAAGTTCTGGGCCAACCTTGGCGAAGGGAATGACCAGGCTAAAATGGTAAGTTAGAGAGAGAGAGAGAGAGAGAGAGAGAGCGAGACGTTGCTGGTTTTGGGCAATTCATTTGTGGGGTTGGCATGGTGGATAAAGAAGACTATCTTCACCTGATCATTCCTTGCTTATTAAGGGAAGGAGCCATTTTGTTAAAGATGATGTATGGTTCTAATCACATCCCTGCAGGTTAGCAGCTGAGCTGAAAAATGTCATTTTTGCCTCCATGATTGGGTATTCATTGAGTTGTTTTACAGATAAGAGTTCTGTAAATCTTGCAATACTTCTTTCCAAATTTATTGAGTAATGATATTTTTTTTTCTTGTGTATTAAGAATATTAGCAAAATTTTCAGGAAAGAAATATGATTTATTTAGAACATCAGGCTACGATTTTCAGAAGCATTTAAGAAGTCATGATTTGTATTTAGAACTTCTCTTGCACGTTCTCAGGGTTCACACTAGGCCGGCAAGCTCTATACCAGATTGCCATTTCATCGAGTTGAACACCTATAAAATCCTCTTAATATACTTCAAGTAAAGAGTTTAGTTCATGCCACTCGATCATAAACTTGTATTTAGACAACCCAACTAAAACAGAAAACATGATCTTACGAGTAAACCATATGCTGAACTGCTAGCACAAGCATTGTTAGTAGTTTGCAAACATATCATGCAGATTGAGGAAACAAAATAAAATCTTCTATGAAAAATGAAAAAAAAAAAGGAAAAAGAAACAAAAACGTTTGCACGCACGCACGCACATTGAAATCGATGCTATTATAAAGCTAGTGTCTTATCTCTCCCTGGCTTCTGCACCACAAATTAGACTGTCATCTCTCCGCACGAGTCTTCTATCATTGTGATATTATACTTCTAACAAAATTTCGATACGTACTTGCTACAAATCATATATACAGATATATATATATATATATATATATATACATAGGTTCAATGTACAAGAGGTGTAATAAAATGGAATGCAAAAAGCAAACATATCAAGAAATACAAAAGGGTCAATTGTCATAGCATCCATATGATACCAAAGATACTAAGTTTTGGAGATCAAGCGAACAACAATACACAGATGGGAATTTCTCAAGCATGTAAATACCTCCTTTCCATCTAGCAAATGTCAACCACCCAAAATTCTTATATACATAAATATGTTTGGTATTTCAGTTATTTTCTTGCTTCCTTGCACATACGCAGCTTTCACGTTTTTGAGTAAGAATCTGCAGAAAGAAACAATGTTTAAAACATCTGTACATTATATTCAACTAGAAAAGCTTCAAAATCAGCAAGAGTAGAATAGAATGTTTCATTAGGTAGCTAAACAGACACATGCTTAAGCTGACCATTAGAAGAGATTGATTGTAAACATATCAAAGGGGATGATGGCTAGACTACAGACCAGAGGTATTAAAAAAATAATAATAACAAAATTTTCAACAGCGTTTAATTTTATGCATGCTTGCATATATATATATATATATGATCGAAATGTTGCAATACTTATGTATGCATGTATATATCAAGTAAGCATATCCGTCCACATGTTTGAATATACCTAAATATGGTCATTTTCTTGTGAGAGTACAATACATATTTTTTTTTTAAAAAAGATGAAATTATAGGCACTTTGGTTACTGTGCAACTAGGAAACGGCCATCAATCAAGTCGCATACCTTCATATCATTTCTTGAGGGATGAAAATTACAATTATCTGTTACATCTTTAAAATAAAATGTCATAACTTTTACAATGTTTAAGCTGATGGATTATGGGAAACATATTTTTAGAGTGAAAGAAACCAACTTCCTTCTCAAACTAGATGTATCACTTTAGTATTTTAAAAAGTGATTATGGCATGCAGGTGGCCAAGGGAGCATATAGTTTATACGATATATGTGAACCACATGTAGTTATTTTTTATTATTTGAAATAAATATAATATAGTAAACACAATAAAAACAACAATAATAACACCAGTAACAAAACAACAACAATTAGTGCTTAATACTTCATACTTGACAACGGTTGTAATAACATCATCAACAGATTAACATTGTTACTACTCATGTCAGGCTTATCTGAACTCCACATTAGGGATGACAATTTTCTTCGTTTGGCTATTACCCAGTCAATACCGTTTCTAACGTATCGAAAAATCTTCGGTCTAAATGGCTTAATGGGTATAGAAATTATCCATTTAACGGCTAAACGGGTAAACGGCTCGAAAATGGTATCCTCCATCCCGTCCCTTACCCATCCCCATCCCTGTTAGGTTTAATATAATATATTTAAATTTAAATATATATATGTATATTAAATATTAAAAATTTTAAATTTAAAATAAATAAAAAATATATACTAAAAAACCTTAGTAAAATATATTTGAATCTCTCTGTCATTTTTTTAAGTTTTCAATAAACTATAAATTTAATAAAATAATTTTATTTTTTTATATAAATGCCAAACGGGTACCCCGTTTATCTGGCCGGGTATTTTCGTCTCCGTCCCATTGACTATAACAGCTTAACGGGGTAAAGAATGGGAATATTTTTCCTAACGGAGACGGAAACCGATAGAGACCGTCTTGGGCCAGGCCGTTGCTATCCCTGCTCCACATGAAACCTAACCACTATGTCTGAGGAATCACATAAGCAATGAGTTGTGTGTGTGTATTTATATTTATATATTGCCCTATAATGCTAAAAGAACTACATATGCAGCTGCATTCCTTTTGGCCCATATGCAAGACGGTGGCAATGCAGTGTGGTACAGCATACACATAGTTGGGCACATACGTGGCTGTGCGCACCACTTTTTGAAACACTGCATAGCTTATTTGGACCAAAAAGAGAGGAGGAAAAAATTCTATTAGCAACATAGAACATGCTGTAAGCCAAGTATTTTGTTGTTATTAGTATATAGCTCAAATAGTTTACTATGACTTAATGAAAAGAATAAATCTAATCTTGGACGTTTCCAGGCATTAGTGTGTTGGAAGTACTAGTAATAGTTTTATCAGAAAACTAGTGCAACTTGATACGCACCTGAACTTGGCTCTGCAGCGACTTGATGTGCTGAACTGCCAAGTCTAACATGTCTGCTGTGTTTGTTTGCTGCAAAATATCAAAAAAGAAACCATAAGTAGTTATTTAACAATGTCACTTTTGCCACAACAATAATGGTGATTATTATTATCATTATTAAGATGAAAACAATATCAGATACATGATACAGGACTCCATGCATCTTGTATAGATCCCTTTTGACTTCATTTGATAGGGATTACTTATGCTAAAATTTGTTTGTACCTTGTCCATATTAGGCACAAGTTCTTGCAGCTTTCTCAACTTGTCACTAATTCTTGTTCTCCTCTCCTGTCAAGTACATAAAGAATAAAACTTAGCCTGAGAATGAAGGCTCATTCTACAAGGCATGAATATAAACAGAGGGTTTATTAGATCAGTTTAAGCCAACCCTTTCAGCAATGCTCCTTGGGTGTGTGGCACATCCACGCTTTGCTCGGATTTTGAATGGAACCTGGTCTTGTTGTATATGGAGGATTCTCTCTGCTGTAGCCATCTCTAGTGACGTTGTTGGCAGACTAAACTGAAAGATCAATCACAACATATTACATATTAACATCACTCATTAAAGCCATATTAACATGTTACATATTACATATTAACATTAAAGCCATCCCTACTGTAGCCGATAATTGGAGCTCAATTAAACAATAGATAACTATGAAAAAAATGTCCTAATATATCCAAATTGTTTCCAAAGCTGAACACATGAAACCCAAAGGGTGGTCCTTAAAATTTCAATATCATGTAACACATTATCAAAAAATAGTTTTCAATTTCTTTAAATGAATGTTTCTATAAAACCAAAGAGCATTCAAGGCTAAATGAATATTTTGTCCATTACCATACTGCAAAACCACTACAGAACAGGCAGGAGCCTGAAGGACCACATTCTCTTTCTGAAAAACTAACTGACATTAGTAGATTAGTGACAAAGTTTTACTGGTTAACATGACAAAATTATCAAAATTACCTGAGAATCGAGGCTGCTAAGACTGGTTATTATGTTCCCATTGTTATCTTTTTCCCTTCTGCTTTGAGGTGTAGAGAACATAATCGAATTGGTATCATCCCATGAGCCAATCGAAAAATTGCCAGACATGTATGACCGCCCAACATGTCCAGCTGTCTGATTGGAGTTGTTGCTGCCACCAACACTCTCTCCAGTGTCTCCAGTGCTGATCTCAGAGATTTGAGACAATGTTCCTTGTCTAGAGAAGCTCAATTGGGAATTAAATCTTGTGCTTGGCATTGCATAAACACCATCTGTTCCTGGTCGAGAATAGCTCCCAGTATCTCTTGTTACTGAAAATCCTGTCACACATCAGTCCCTAATATCCATAACTTTTTGTAAGACATCATCAAAACAATTCCTATATAACTTCTAGAACAGCCCTAGAACAGGTTCTTATTCTTTCAAGGAAGCCTGAAGGAGAAATAAATTGTGACCTTCTTGCAAGCTTTCGGAGCTCTGATTTGCTATAAAAGCATTTCATATCATCGCAACCAATCTCCATGCGATGAGAAAAAAAAAGAATGATACTTGAAGGAGCAGAACATTCTTGGTAGAAGTTGGAATTTCCCAATTCCACCCATATTAGTAAGTATCTGATATAAGATAGACGATAAAATATGTTAAGCTAATCTATATCATCATTTTTATTTTCTTCCACTTCACTCCTCTGTCCTATTGAACAAATTGACCAGCATTTTATCTAAAAATTGTAAACCATGTCTTGATCTGCTTAGCCATATGTGGTTCAAGTTGTCTAATTTTTTCCCCCAGTATAACATACTGTATAATTATGAGTTAATGACAACAAAGTCCATCAACCATTACATGTTCGATACTGCAATTGGCCACAAAAGTTCAGCAGGATATTGATCTATCATGCTGCAAGATGGCTTGGGACAAAAACTTGTAGCAATGCAACAATCTAATAATGTAACTAAAAAACTCATGAACAATTCAAATAGGGAGGGCTACAAGCTTCCTTGTGGCAACATCTCTTTGGAATCAATAAAAAACTCCATGATGATTTTTTTGCAATATAACGGTATTCGACGTAATTTGTAGCTCAACATCAATGAAGAAGATAAACAAATTCAGCAAAAAATAAAGATATAACACTGAAGAGCACTCACAGACAACTCCAAGGGGCTGCTTTCTTAGGTAAGGTTCCTTTTCATGCAAATTTTCAGATAGGCGTGGGCGGCTGCACAAGGGTTGCCCTTGGAAATTTTCATTGCTATAGCATTGGCTATTGTTAAATGGTAACTAGCATGTGTGATGTATGCATTAATTGATAGGAAGGATTAACATTGTAGACACCATGATTTGGGTGCCGTAAAATGAGTCTTGAAGCAACTCTCTGAACTCTAGTCTGTCACAGATCTTGAAAAGCATATTCTTTCCAATCTTTTAACCAGCTAATATATATATTGTAACTAGTGTGAGGATGTGTAATGCACATGAGAAGTATGGGTGACCATGATCCCATCAGAGGCAGCACTAGTGGGACTGTCTCCCGTCCATTCCATCCAAAAAAATGCACTCCCAACTTTAACTAGTGGATCTCTCTCTCACTCTCTCTAAGAGCGGAGGTAATTGAGATGTACTGTTGTTATAGAATGAAGTACATTTAGGCACTCAATAAATATACAAGTAATAGGTTTGTTCCCCTTTGGGAGGCCCAAGAGGCAATAGAGAAGGCTCCAAGCAATTTGCTTACAATAATATATTAATGGTCAGCACATGTGATACACGTCACAAAAATCATGGAGGGTTGGCTGTAAACCCCTTTTAATAAACGTACTACCACTTTTAATTTCCTTTTTATTTCTTTTCTCTATGTTAATAAAAATTAAACTAAATTAAGGTGTTTTTCTATTAGAAACAAGATAAGCACATTAGATCTGAAACAGATGGCAGCCTTCTTCATTAGACTAAGATGGAGGATAAGATAAACAGATGAAGGTTCCAAGCGTTTTGTAGCAGAGATATGGTAAAGAATTTTCATTTTCCTCCATAATCAGCCAGATAAATAAAAGGCTAAAATATACTTTTAGCTCTAAAACTTTCACCTGAAATTCATTTTGATCTTATATTAAAAAAATATTATATTTGTAATGTTTCATTACAGTAGGTCAATTAAAATTGATGAAACGCTTAATATGCTATCCGGATGCAAATATATAAACTGCCAATGATTGATAGGGTGATATGTTAGATATTTTGTTAATTTTAATTAGCATAATAAATATAATATTTTAAGAAATTAAATTATAATAATTCAAAGTTTGAGAGGTGGGATCAATTTTGAGTGAAAGTAAGCACTAGATAGATGCGACGTCTAGAGTGATGAGGACGGCAAAACGAGGTGGGCCAAAGAAAACATCATCCTTCATTTGCCCCCAAGAAGAGGAGACACGTCAAGCATTCACGAGCACGGAGCGATGGTTGACGCAAGAAGAATGGTAGTCCACCGAATCAGGAAAAATCTTTTTGTACCATCTTCGATATAAAAATCGTGCATCGGACACTTTCATTAGCCGCGCATTCATATAAGTGCATGTGCAAAGCGCATCATGACCTATTAGATTATGATATATGTGTTTGCACGAAATACGGTTAATAGCCATGCTCGGTACATACGTGCACCAAATGCGATGCACAAAGTCATTCCCTTGAACCCAGACACCCGATGCTTGGACCCATAAGCCCAAACAGCTCATCTGGGCTGCCCATCTAATAGACCGCCGTTATTTTAGTAAAACCAATGAAACTGATAAGCCAGTGACTTGCCAACCGTCAATACGCTGACGAACACGTCTCTCAAGATCCGCAAAATCAGAACATTGGGGGCGTCTACCGATCATGGGAATACCCAGATACATAAACCGATCAGTATGAGAAGATATACCATCATATTGGTAATAGCTTCTTTGGTGGATCTAGGAGTCTTCGGACTGAAACATATAGAAGACTTTAGAAGATTGACTTTCTGTCCGAAGCCTGACAATAATGCTGAATAATGAGTGAAAGGAAGCCGCATTACCAGTAGTAGCCTGACCCAGAAGAATACAATCATCGGCAAACAGAAGATGAGAAACGGAAGGACCCCCAACTCCCGCCATAAAGGGGACAATCCTCCAGTAAGCTGAGCCTGGTGGAATGCTCGGGAGAGATCATCCACAGCCAGAATGAATAGAAGGGGAGATAAAGGGCACCCCTGACGTAGACCCACGGAAGAGTGGAAAAACTCGGTCGGAGTCCCATTAATAATCAGAGAGAAAGACGACCTCTGAATAAAGCCAAAACCCACTCAATAAATAATTAATCAAATCCGAACTCCAGGAGAGAACAATGCAAGAAGGCCAACTCAGTCTATCATAAGCTCTCTCCATGTCAAGCTTAACAGCCATTAAGCTACGTCTGACAGGAGCTCGATGGAGATCATGCATAAACTCCTGGGTGATGAGGATGTTGTCCGAGATATAGGGTCTCTAATGAACGCCCCTTGTTCCATAGAAATAAGACGGGGAATGACCTGACGAAGACGGCTGGCTAAAAGACGGGCACAGACCTTATACAAAGTAGTGCACAAACTGATCGGCCTATAATGTGAGGTAAGGAAGCATCCGATCGCTTGGGCACGAGAGTAATAAACGTCCGATTCATTCTCTGGAATGAATTTCAATTGAAGGCAATCTGAATCGCCTGAACCACTCCTGCCCGACAATCCCCCAATAGTGTCTAAAATAGTGTCAATGATGGCCAGCGTTACCATCATTCGGTCTGTCCTTTCTTCCTTCCTCTTTATTTGCTTTGAATGCGGCCATCCGTCTACATGTCTTTGGAGGATTGAGAGATGTTTTCGAGATTTTCTATGGGTTTCTATGCAAGATGGTCACGGTATTCACCTTCTTTCTTGGAATAAGATATGTATGCCAATTCATGAAGGAGGTCTCGGGATCCAATCCCTGATGGTAAGGCGGACTGCTTTATTGGCCAGGCACACATCACGTTTCCTTCTGGAGCCGCAATGTCTTTGGAGCTCCGTTATGAGTGCAAGGTATGGTGAATGACAATCTGGGAAGAATATTATTCCACCCCGAGGGTGTTCCTCTTTCTGGAAGGAGGTGTGCCAGCATAGGGACTCTATCCTTCATAACATCTCATGGATGATAGGAGATGGTCATTCTATTGATGCTATTCAGATTGTGATTTCTGAACTCTCTCTATCTCGGTGGCCTTCTTTCATCAATATTGATGTCTCCACTGATTTGAGGATTAAGGATCTGATATCTCTAGATCCCCCCACCTGGCGTTCCCATTTAGTGACCCATTTCTTTGGTCCGAACTATCCCAGCGGATCCTTTCGATTCCTCTTATTACTGGTCCCTCAGCAGATGTTAGACTATGGCAGAGATCCTCTCTCTCTAGGGCCCCTCTCAAGGATCTTACAAGTTTGTTTAGGCCTCAGTCCCAGTGTACGGTGGACGCTGCTTGGGTTTGGTCGCTCCCCACTCTTTCCAGGGTTCAGTTGTTTATCTGGAAGCTTCTTTGGGACTGTCTTCCGACTAGTTCCCTGCTCTCTCGTAGGGTGTGCCAATTCAGGTAATTTGCCCTTTGTGTGGAATTGAGAATGAAACGACTAACCATGCTATTTTTATATGCCCTCGAGCTAGAGGGATTTGGCATCTGATGGGTTATAAGTGCAGTGAGAACGGTTCTGCTCCCCCTCGCTCCCTCTTTATTCGAGATCTTCGGAGGGCCACGAAGTGTCAATGCGGTATCTGGGCAATCACAGCCTATCAGATTTAGTTTAAAGGAATCAGATTATATTTACAGAGGACTTTGTTTCTTCCCATCACATTGTTGCAAAGATTAGAGCTTTGGTCGTAAATTGTGTTCGTGCTACTCGAGAGGTTGATCAAGACTCCTCTGGCCTCTGGGGTTCCTCAGCTGCCTCGGCAGTGAACCAGAGTACGATTTTCTTTTCCTGGGAGCCCCCTCCTTCAGGGTTTGTCAAAATCAACTTTGATGTAGTGTCTGTGGCAGATATGCTGGATCGACCTTTATCATCCGTGAGTCTCAGGGCGAAATGCTGGCAGCGGGCGAATTTATACCCTCGACTCCTCGGTCCCTATGACTGCGCTTATGCCTGGGCTGGTATTACTTATGCTTCTAAGTTTCTTCAAGCCATAGAGTAGTCATTGAAGCGATTTTTTGACGGTTATTAGGTGGTTACGGAAGGAGAATGTTCCAGCAGCCCCCATTAATCCGATTCTCCGGGACATCTGGTCTACTATTCAGGAAATGAATGCAGCTGGATATCTCATATTTTCATGAAGCCAACTCGGCGGTTGACTGGGTAGCTGCTTCTGTTGCTCAGCACACTGGCTATTAGCTATGGAGATTAGGAGACCCTTGTCTTCCTATTTTGTTTTAAATTTTAAATTCTGATGTATCTGAGCTCACTCACTCTAGACTAGTTTCACCGTGTGTACCAACAAAAAAAAAAAAAACCAATGAAACTACGCTGCATCAAACTCATCCAGATCTATGAATGCAATGTTCCAGAGACTTTAGGGACGGATCGGGTCCGCCCAACGGACAATCCAAAATACAAGATTGCTAAATTGGATGGACCTCACATTTAAAGTCATGGAATAACAGGTCCGGGTCCATCCATCAAACGATTTGGGATACGTTAAATTAGGTGAGCTCTCGTGATCGACGAAGAGCATCTTGATCCTTTTAAATTTAAGTAGGCTGGCTATAGTCAACTGTACCTGCTCCAGTCTGGCAGCTTCTGATGCGGGAAACGAAAATAAGCCCATTTGTTAGCCGAAATGTTTCATGAGGAAGGCGTTTCCCGTGCCCTCTAAATCCGATCGCTAGCGCAACTAAACAAATAAAAAGAAAAAGAAAAAACGGAAGGGCAATCCCGTTTCCCATTACTCGTTCGTGCTGAGCAGAAGCGTTTCACGTTCCGTTTCCCTGAAGAAGGTCCAGAAAAAGGACGGGAGGAAGAGTACTGTGACTAACCGTTATCGAGCGTCAGATGAGATAAGAATCCGGCGGGGGAGCTGCTGTGCCGAATCAGCGGATTCCCGCCGCCCCTCGGATTCCCTTCCACCGCTGCAGCCGCCGCCGCCGGCGGCGGCGGCGGCGGCATATCGCCGATGGAGATCTCCCCCACGGCGTAGGACCGCTGCAGCCCGGACCCCGCTCCGCCTCCAATACCCCCACGGTCTTGCTCCGGTAGGGGTCGACATCCGGCGAGGAGGTGGCGGCGCCGGGCTTGCTGGTCGACTCCGACGTCAGGCATGGCGACTCGCCGGAGAAGAACGTCCCCATCTGGAACTCCCCTCCGCCGCCGAGGACGGAGTCGGTGATGCTGGTGAGCAGCGACCCCGGCGCCGACCCGTACCTCGCCAGCCCCGGCGGCCGGTGCGGCGTCGGGAACATCACCATCCCCTTGCTTCCGTTCGGCGGCGATTGGTTGATCATGGCGGCCACTATAGAGAGAGAGAGAGAGAAACGTTAGGGGGGAGGAGGGGAGTAGAGGTTTGATTAAATTATTATTCTGAAAGTCGATGCGATATTGGAATGGACTTAGGGTTGGTGGGAATTTACATTTGAGTTTGAGTGGCTTCCCCATGTGAATACGTGATGCTCGTGGTATTTAATTACTCCTAATAATCTTTGTTCCGCTGTTCATCAACGTGGGCTTCTTTTTAGTGAATCCACATCCATAACTTTACGCGAGGATGAAGTTGGTGCCATCACTGATGACGTTTCTTCACTTTCAAGAAAATTCATAGGTCAAGTTTAGGCCACGTTTGGGATAATTATTATTATTATTATTATTTTGAATATATGGTGTGCAACTCTATGAAGCGGAGTTACCGTTATTATTGCTTTAATACCATCTTCAACTACTTCAATTTCATTTACAAAATTGATAATTGTTGCAGCTACAAAGCTGAATGAATTAAAATTTTAGAATCATTCCAAGAGATATTAGTCTGAATTAATAATCAATTAAATTATAAATATTTTTTAAAGAACATCCCGTTATTCGTCTCTTCAAATTAAGAGATTGAATGCTCACATATGTATAAACAAACTAATACAGTGTTTGATAGCTTTTGGCTACATGATAGCATTTATCTAGGGATAGTTGAGGGAATAAGCATCTTTTTAAAAATTATAAGACTCATCAAGAGATAACTTTAGTTATTCCTAAGTTTCCTAGGGAATAAGTTCATGGGATAACCCATGTTTAAACATAGGTTATTCTCTTTGGTTAAACTTTTTCAGCACTATCCCCTATAGTATAGCATTTGGGAATAAAGGGACATATCCTCTTTATCTACCATATCAAACAGTGCCTAAGCAATTAATTTCTTAATAAATTGGATAATATCAAAAGCAAAAAAGATTCACTGAATAGTATCTTTTTCATTATAACTTGCACAAATTGCTTCTACTGATGTACGAGAGATTGCTTTTATGAGCTCTTAAATCTCTTCTTTGTTATCATTAAAAAAAAACTATGGAATTCAATGATTCCCTTTTTTTGGTGGACAATCTCATGTGGATTTTTAATGTGAATTTTCACTAAAGGTTTAATTAGGCTAAAGAATTTTAAAACAAAATAGATTTGGTGAGGAATTTAACATGGGCTTTCATTTAAACCTACCTCTAATGTGAGTTTTCAAAACAAATATTTTTAAGAATTTTAATACGTAAAAAATAGTCAAATGTCCCTCTTTCTACTTTGAATGATAATATTAAATGATAGAATTTAGCAAAATCATGAGGCCAAATTATGAGAATCTCTAAATTTCCTTCCTCCAATCTCCTCATCCCCAAATGTAGCTATTGATAGGGATGACAATGGATAGAGTTTTTATGGAAGCTGGAATTGAACCAAATAAAAAAGGATTTAGATGTTAAAAAATTAGATTCGATTAGGCTTTGGGTTTGAGATTTTCAAATCAAGTTTAAATATAGGGTCAGGTTTGGATTTAAAAAAAATCAAGTACTAAAAAATTTTAGTTTTTTAAAAGTTATAAATAACACCAATAAACTCCTTATTTTAAAAGAAGATCTTTATCAATATACGATTCAATTTATCTATACTATTAAAATGATATAGAGATATAATTTATTTTTTATTTTTATATAAAAATAAATTATTTCAATTTTGTGTCGAAGGTCAAATAACCTGTTTAGCGCTATTATTTTCATAATTACTTCCAATACATTTTGTTTATTGGTTTAACAAATCGATTCCATTATGGATTTAGATTTTATTTTTAAAAAATTTAAAATTAATTTTTGTTTTTAGATTTTAAGACTGAATATAGGTTGGATTAAATTTTTTTTTTTAAAAGAAAAAGCTATCTGTTTCCATCCATCCCATAGAGACATTTTATTTAGGCTTGCGAAATGAGTTGGACCTAACTAATTTGACTTTCCTCTGGTTGGTTTGATTTTAAATCGAGATCTGACAAAGTAGCTTGGAATCCAATTTAATGGTAGCTTGAACAATATTTGATGTGATTGGACTCTGAGATTTTCTGTTTCGGTCCCAAAGCTGATAGATTCAATAAATATTATTTGTGATCCAATTCTACCTTGTTGACTCTTATGGTTTGCTAAATCTATCTCTTCTCCTACAATTGTATCCTATCATGACAGATCATGCACCTTGATAGTCGTTTGATTATTACTAGTGATTAGTTTTATATTTTGCTACAATTGCTAGTTGTTTTTCTATTTATATCTTTTATAAAGATGGCTAAGTCAAATGCCAAGGTATGGAATGTGATTTTCTAAGGCAGCGTTTGGATGCTGGAATAAGGCTGGAATAGGGCCTTATTCCAGCTTATTCCTTCAAACACCCTGAAAAAGGAGAGTGGGTCCCATGAGACTGGCTATTCCAATCAACCCTCTTTATTCCTATTCCTTATTCCATGGTACCCCATGGAATAGCTCCTATTCCCACTGCAGCTATTCCAGAGGCATCGATGGAATTAAATTAAATAAATAAATTATTTATTATGTCATTTAAATAAATTAAATAAATTTATTTATAATATAATTTAAAATTAAATAAATTTATTAATTTAAAATAAAAATTAAGTATGTTATTTTTTTCTTTATTAATATAAAAAAATTTATTAAATGTTCTTATATTATTTTATGAATAGTAATTAATTTATTACCTTATTTATTAATAAATAATAATTTATTCAAGTCATTTTAAAAAATAAAAATTGATGAACCATTTTTATTGGAAGGGTATCTTTGGAATTTTAGAAAAAATTTTCATCTATTCCTACTGGAATACATGTTTATTTCCATGTCATCCATACATCATTTGGAATAACACTGCATTAATTGCACTGAAATAACATGGAATACCAGATTTTGATCCAAACAAAAATCAATAACAAAAGGAATAAGCTATTCTTACGGAATTCGTATCCCTATTCCTGTAATAACTTTTTAACATCCAAACGCAGCTAAGAGTATAATGTTACTTTTATTAAAAAAAAAGTTATTCAAAGCAACCAAAAATGGTCAATAATTCATCAAGACTTCAGACCTTTTAGGGTCAAACAGTTTAGTACATTTGATTTGTTTTTTATTGGATTGGCCTTTGGGATCCATGCGTTGTAGTGTGCCAAAATAGAAGTAAATTACTCGTCCTGTACATGCCATCCACAGGCATAATTTAGCATTTAGATAGGAGGAGTTTTTTTATGCTTAATAACAGAACTTATATTGGTATAATAATTGTGTATTAGTTTGCACCTAAAACAAATTTAGTTGTTAGAGATATATATATATATAATTTTGACATTCAGATTATGCTGAGGTGAGAGACCAAATAATTTAGATGAAAGAAGTTCTATTTCCAGAGGAGATGGTATTGTGTGACATAATTTATGTATTTATTTATCTCACTGTCATCTTCTTATAAATGTTTGATGTGATTGTACGAGTATTTGTATAAATTAACATGATACAATTTATTTATTTTGATGTCATTTTTTTGTAAAAATAATGCACAGGCGTATAAATGTAAGAAGAAAAAGATGATGCCAACCGTAACTTGTTAATTAGTAGTATAATAATCTGTGATAGACTATTTTTTATATTAATTTTTCTTTCAAAAGAGATTGCATGATTAAAAAACAATGGCTAAAATATGCCATTGCTTCTCAAACTTTCACTTAAAATTCGTTTTGACCCTCAACTATTTAGTTATTATAATTTAGTTTTTTTACATTTTTAAAATATTATATTCTTAATATTTTGTTACATAAAGCCAGTTAAAATTAATGAAATAAATTATACATCATCCTAATAAAATATATGAATAGATAGATAGAATGGCATATCAATTATTTCATTAATTTTAATTAATTCAGGTAAAGAAATATTAAAATATAATATTTTTAAAATATAAGAAACTAAACTATAATAAAAATAAATTTTAAGTAAAAATTGAGAACCAATTTTTTTTACGCTAAAAACTATATATTTCTTTCATAGTGTAGTGATTGAAAAAATAAAGCTACTATTAATATTATTTATTAATTATTATGATGGTAAGTTTTTTAATATTTTAAAGTTTAAGCAGTATATTTTGGGACCTAATAACAATAGCTATGATAAGGGTTTTCCTGTAGGACCCCAACATTGTTATTAAGGCCTCATCCTTTACTAATATCATTATATTTTTTTAAAATTATGCTTTTGGTTCATAAACCTTGACCAGAATTCATTTTATTTTAATCCCTTATATTTTAAAAATATTTCACTCCTAACATTATGTTATGGTATTAATCAAAATTACTAGAATAATCGATATATTATTCTAAGGCAAATATATAGATTTGTTAATCCTATAACAGCTCAGCCATTTTATTAATTTTAATTAAAATATTAATAAATATTATTTTTAAGATACGAATGGTTAAATTAATAATTAAAAGTTTCGGAATTAAAATAAATTTTCAGTGGAAGTTCGACGGCCAAAAGCATACGTTAGCTTGCGAGTGAGTGTGTTTTGCGTAAATAAGGAGAAGCTGGCGACCATTTTTCCAAGATTCCCTCGTCGCGTCCTGCCAGCGTTCTTCCTACGCGCGGGCGCTCAAAAAGTGGAGCGGAGGTGGAACCAAATAGTGTTTGATAGCCTAAAATATTTTTGAATAAATATATATATATTTATTCAAGGATAGCTGAACGAATAAGTATTTTTTTAAAATTATAATCTGTCATCAAGGGATAACTTTAGTTGTTCTTGGGTTCTAAGAAATAAGTTCAGGGATAACCCATAGTTAACCATGATTAATCATGAGTTATCCCCTCTGTTAATTTTTTTTCAACCTATCCCTTCTAGCTATAGCATTTGGAAATAAGGATGGATATTCAGAGGATACCCTCTTATCCCCATATCAAACACTACAAAAAATTTTTTTCTAAAAAAAATAAAAAGTCAACCATATTTTGATCTTTCGGTTTAACTCATGCCTGACTAATATGATAGTTCGTTTGTATTAAAAAAAAGCCAATTAAAATTTCGCCACATCTCAAGATGCAGTGCTTTTAAGAAAGTTAGCCCTCAAGAATCCATTGTAATTGGTGAGGCCTCGCCCAAACATCTCAAGCTTCAATGCTTTATCGAGCGTTGAGACGTGGCGTTGGAGATTTTTTTATCCCACCCCATATATATATATATATATGGTTTTAGCATTCCCCATCATCCAATTTTTACATACAAATTTGCACGCATAAATAAGTAGTGGTTAAAGCCATGAAGCGTAGTAGCAAACAAAATGGTCATGAAAGGACGCGATGTCCTCGGTCTTCATGCAAGCATGCTCTGAGCTGTTGGAAAAAGAGAGTTCAGCTACACCATCACATGTCAAGTTAAAACAAAGGTTTTGTAGCAAGTGGCTTGTGAATTGCTTCACATTTGCCACCCGAACGTATTAGGCTAACTTCAACAGGTGATAGCATATTAGTCTCTTTACTTCTCTTTTCAATGAAAAATAACACATCGAATAGGGTTTGAAACTTGTCACAAATTGCCCCTTGTGTGTAGCTATGGCTAGCAATACTCCATGTGAAAAGTTTTAGCACGGTTTTGTGAACTTTGGAACTGCATTGTGTTGAGTTCTAAATGCTTTATGCTAAGTGCCATGATGCTGTCACCACCAATCCAATGCTCTCAAAATATTAATCAAGCTGACATTGATATTTTTATGCTTATCGATTCTAGCAAATGCAAGAAAGTGGAGATGATGTGGAACGATTGTGTTCACATCTTAGTACGTCCATGTCATCATCTAGTGTTGGACCCCAATAGATCGATAGCATTTGAAATATTGGCTCTTCTGACTTAGGCTTAATCTAGCTTAAGATTTTCTAATATAAGCTTTTGCTTTACACCTAGAGTTTCATGTTTTGTTCAAAAACATTATCATAGAACAAGACCTTATCTATACAAGTGGTCAGGTTTATTAAAAAAAAAAAAATCATTTTTCCTTGATACGAAGCATAGACTTTTCTGATGCTAAGAATGCTAGTTGCACCCAAATGATCCAAGGCAAAAGGAAGGTGGCAAATTATCATGCTAGAACAGTCTCTTGATTTTTGTGTCAAGAGCTTTGCTATGCTACTTATTTAAAATTTTTTGAAAATATGTTGAAAATTAGATCCGAACCTTTTGGTGAAGATCATCACTATGAAGCCCAAGAATCATTCATTTTAATCATCAAGAATCCATAATCGATAAACGGAAGCGTACCTGAATCCATATTGCTTGATTGCTCTCCAGAATCCTGCGGTTGGCCTTCCAGATCAACACGTACTCCTAGAGAGCCCTTTAGAATTTTCTCTAGGCTATTCTTTTTGATGATGAATTCAGAGAAGAAGGTCATACATGCGATCAGGGACCATAACCGCTATATATATAATTTCATCATTATCTTTTGGTATTTCTATTTTAGCCCATCATAAAAATAGAAATAACCCCTTAGGTCTCTACACATTAAAGGATCACACCTAATCAGATACATTAAAGCCCAAATCACTGAAACCTTAGCTGATCACTTTTAATTGGGCTTAACCTTATTTGACAGTCCGCAACACATAATTATTTCACATATATAAGCCCAATATTGGATTAAATATCCAACAATCTCCCACTGGGCTATATATGTAACTTTATAATTATGTTGTAAAAATAACCAAATGAGCTCAATTTTACTGTCATTACTGAAATGTATCTATAACCAATCCGGTCCATCAACCATACCAACATAGGACCAAAGCGGCCTTTGTTATATCTATCATAACTCGATCCATCAATGGTCACGTATGTTGATACAATTGAATGACATGGATCATGATGTGGATGTGTAGCATGAAATTACATAATGTGATCTTAACATGCCTATTTTCAACTGGTCCTTCTTAAACTTGAGTGAGATCAAAACTTCAACATAATTGTATAGAGTGTACTGAACTGAATGAAATACTTTATTTTTTTTTCATAAAATATCCAAACACATAAGTGTGTACAAACCAAACATAAAGCATAAAATAGAAGCAATACAAACTCCCACTGAATCTAAGCATCGTTGTGCTCTATAATGCCCATGTGAGCAGTATACTCATGAAAGACCTTGGGCGGCACACCCTTTGTAAGGGGATCTGCAACCATGGAGTTTGTCCCTATATGCTCTATAAAAATCTGACCACTCTGTACTCTTTTCTTTACAACTAGGAACTTGATGTCAATATGCTTTGATTTGATGAGCTTCTATTATTGTTGGAATACAATATGGCTGACTTGTTGTCACAAAATAACTTTAGCGGTCTTTCAATTCCTTCCAATATGCACAGCTCAGTGACAAAATTTTTTAGCCATATCTCATGATTGGATGCTTCATAATATGCTATAAATTCTGCTGCAATGGTAGAAGAAGCTATTAGTGTCTGTTTTGCACTTCTCCAAGAAATAGCCCCATCACCTAACAGATATACATAGCCCAAAGTGGATCTTTTATTATCTTGGCATCCCGCAAAGTCAGAGTTAGAATACCCAATGATCTCAAAATGATCTGATCTCCTATATGTGAGCATGTAATCTTTTGTTCTTTTCAGATATCTCATAACCCTTTTGGCTGCTTTCTAGTGATCCATACCTGGTTGCTTAAAATCTGCCTAACACTCCAACAATGTATGCAATATCCGGACGCGTACAAACTTGAGCATACATTAGACTTCCTACAACCAAAGCATAAGAAATCTTCTGCATCTCTTCAACTTCAAGTTTCCTTTTGGGCACTGATTAATACTGAATTTATCTCCTTTAGCGACAGGGGTATCACCGGGTTTGCAATTTTGCATGCCAAATCTCTTAAGTACTTTATCGATATAGCTCCTTTGTGATAATCCAAGGATACTCTGAGAACGATCTCGATGTATCTGGATTTCCAATACAAAGGAGGTGTCACCAAGATGTTTCATTTGAAAATTGCTTGATAGAAATCTCTTGGTTTCATGCAACATGCCTATATCATTTGTGGCAAGCAAAATGTCATCCACATACAAAACCAGAAAAATGTATTTACTCCCACTGAACTTGTGATACACACAATCATCAACTACATTCACTTCAAAATTAAATGAGAGAATTACTTGATGAAATTTGTGGTACCATTGACGAGAAGCTTGCTTTAACCCATAAATGGATTTTGTCTCATTAATGTCTCCATTGAGAAACGCCGTCTTGACATCCATTTGATGGAGTTTCATATCATACTGTACAATAAGAGCTATGATTGTCCTAAAAGGTCCTTCGATGAAACTGGAGAGAATGTCTCTTTAAAGTCAATCCCTTCCTTTTGAGTATAGCCTTTAGCCACAAGACGAGCTTTATACCTTTTCACATTATCCTTTGAATCCCATTTAGTCTTAAAAATCCGTTTGCAACCAATGGGTTTCACACCTTCTGGTAATGGGACAAGTTTCTAAACTTTATTATCTTGCATAGACTTATACTCTTCTTTCATTGCTTCAATCCACTTTTCTGAATTGGAACCTTGTATGGCTTGAAGAAAGTTGAGATGATCATCTTCCATCACGCCATTATTTTCCTCATGTTCCTGAAGAAACACTATATAGTCATCTGAAATAACATTCTTCCTTTCTCTAGTGGATCGCCACAAAGGCACTTGTTCTTGAGGTTGTTGAGTTTATACCTCTGAGGGTTGAACAATTTCTTGTTGTTCTGGAATTGCAACTTGATCATTATCAAAAGCAATTATAGGAATAGAAACTAGCTGTTCTTCAACAAGAGTAGTAGTTTCCAATTCCTCCTCAAAGATAAAGTCTCTAACTTTATTTCTCCTCCCAAACTCAATATTCCTCAAAGAACGTTGCAGTTTCCGTCTCAAAATTATCCTTGATTTGGGATCATAAAACTTGTAACCCCTGGATCACTTAGAATACCCAACAAAATAGCTACTCACTATCCTGGAGTCCAATTTCTTTTCATGTGGCCTATAAGGCCTTGCCTCAGCTGGACATCCCCAAACATGAAAATGCTTTAGAATAGGCTTTCGTCCTATCCAAAGCTCATAAGGTGTTTTGATAGCTGCTTTAGTTGGTACTCTATTCAGAATGTAGGCTGTTGTCTTTAGTGCCTCTCCCCAGAATGACTCTGGTAAGGTAGAATGACAAATCATACTCCTTACCATATCCTTAAGAGTCCTGTTTCGTCTTTCAGCTACATCATTCATGCTAGGTGACCCTGGCATGGTGTATTATGGGACAATTCCATACTCCTCTAGGTATCTGACAAATGGTCCTGGACATTGTTCACCTGATCCATCATATACCGTAATATTTACCACCATGGTCAGATTTGACTTCTTTAATCCTTTTGTTGAGTTGAAACTCAACTTCAGCTTTAAATGATTTGAACACGTTCAAAACTTGGGACTTTTCATTAATAAGAAATAGGTATGCATATCTTGAATAATCATTTATAATGATACAAAATATTGTTGACCATTTTAAGAAGGTGTAGAAAATGATCCACAAATGTCCGTATGTATCAACTCTAAGACTTTCATAGTTCTATATGCACCCAAATTCTTTGTTTTGGTCTGTTTGCCCTTAATGCAATCAACACAGACATTAAAGTATGTAAATCAAGAGAATCCAAAATTCCATCTGACACAAGTCGTTCAACTCTATTTTAGAGATGTGACCTAATCGCTTATGCCATAATGTTCCTAAATTTTATTGCAAATTTTACGCTTAATACCTCTTAATTCCATATTCAGGGTTTCATTATAAGAAGCAATAGTATTAAGCAAATATAGATTGTCATACACCATAAGAGAACCAGTTCCAATAATATTTGAATTTAACGAAAGACTAAACTGACTATTTCCAAATGAACAACAATATCCTAATTTATCCAAAGCTGAAATAGAAATCAAATTTCGTCTAATGACGGTACTACAAAAGTGTCTTTCAAATCCAAATAATAACCAGAACTTAATAACAATTTAAAATGCCCAATTGCCTCCACATCTACCGACTTGCCATCTCCCGTATAAATGCATCTTTCAGCATCAGTTGGCCTTCGGTAGCTTAGGCAATCCTCCATTAAAACATTGATGTTAGTAGTAGCACCAGAATCTAACCACCAAGTATTTATAGGTACTAAAGCTATATTTACTTTAGAACAGACCAAATTAAGAAATATACTTTTTTTTCATGCCATGCATGATACTTGGAACATTCCTTCTTAATATGTCTAGACTTGCAGAAGAAACAACTATCTTTATCCTGATTTTGTTTCTTCTTTGCTTGACCCTTAGCAGCCTTATTCTTTTTTGTTGCCTTTATCTTTGCCCTTAAAGTTATTACCATTAAGGACAGGCACTGAATTAAGGTTAGCAGAAATATTAGCAACATTAGTTGTAAAATAAAAGCAATACATAAATAACATGCTCATATAAATAATTAATATCAAATATCAATAAATTCAAATAATGATAAATCACATCTCAAGATACCCAGTGCAAAATTGATATCAAGTCTTTGAAAAGTAATATTAACTGCTAGTGGTACTCTTGTTGTAATGATCAAATACTGACAATAATGCATGTCAAATAATAAACCATTTTTTGGATCTCCTGACAAAGTTTTCTGGTTGCACCATATAAATTGTCTCATCAATGTCTCCATTGAGAAACGCCGTCTTGACATCCATTTGATGGAGTTCCATATCATACTGTGCAACAAGAGCCATGATTGTCCTAAAAGTGTCCTTCGATAAAACTGAGAGAAGGTCTCTTTAAAGTCAATTCCTTCCTTTTGAGTATAGCCTTTAGCCAAAAGACGAGCTTTATACCTTTCTACATTATCCTTTGAATCCCATTTAGTCTTAAAAATCCATTTGCAACCAATGGGTTTCACACCTTCTGGTAATGGGACAAGTTCCAAACTTTATTATCTTGCATAGACTTATACTCTTCTTTCATTGCTTCAATCCACTTTTCTAAATTGGAACCTTGCATGGCTTGAAGAAAGTTGAGAGGATCATCTTCATCACGCCATTATTTTCCTCATGTTTCTGAAGAAACACTATATAGTCATATGGAATAGCATTCTTCCTTTTAAATAGAGGGAGAGGCAATGCGTTCGAAAAAAAAAATTTAGTAGAAAAAAAATTCCAATGAATTGAACACATTGCCGATAAATTCTTTTATGTAAAATTAAATTTATATTTAAAAATTAATTTTTTATTTAAAAATTTAAAAATTTAACTTTATCTTATCAGATAAAAGTTATATGATCTTTCTCTTAAAACGAAGAGGACTGCATGAGACTTACGATGCAGCGAATATCTTTGCTTTTAACATCAAAATTCATAATTATTTTGATGCACTATGACTTTTATTTAAAAATCTGGATCTTCAGATATTAAAATATCATTGGCATCAAAATAAAATTTACTGTAAACTAATGAATGTTTGTCTCACGGTTGCTGAGTAAAACCAAAGAAGTCATATGCACAAATACAAATATCAATGCATATAACCAAAAATTTTCTCAACGATTTAACTGATACCAATTGTTGAAAATTAGATCCGAACCTTTTGGTGAAGACCATCACCATAAAGCCCAAGAATCATTCATGTTTAATCATCAACAATCCATAATCGATAAACGAAAGCGTACCTGAATCCATATGATTGCTCTGAATCCTGTGGTTGGCCTTCCGGATCAATACGTACTCCTAGAGAGCCCTTTAGAATTTTCTCTAGACTATTCTTTCTGATGATGGGATTCAGAGAAGAAGGTGTACATGCGATCCAGGGACCATAACCGCTATATATAGATAATTTCATCATTATCTTTTGGTATTTCTATTTTAGCCCATCATAAAAAATAGAAATAACCCCTTAGGTCTCTATACATTAAAGGGTCACACCTAATCAGATACATTAAAACCCAAATCATTGAAACCTTAACTGATCGCTTTTAATTAGGCTTAACCTTATTTGACAATCCGCAACACATAATTATTTCATATATAAGCCCAATGTTAAATTAAAAATCCAACAAAACAGTGCTCAAATGATCAAAGTCGTTCAATCAGATGTTTTTGCTCTTCAACTTTTGGTTATTTATGACATCAGTCATCCGGACCGGCATCACCATACAAAGGAGAAAAAGCATCAAAGAATTTTCCTTTGTCAAATGTCTAGGTTCATCCAAAATTCACTAGGATTTGGATAGCTAGGGATAGCAAGGGAACACTACAGTAACAACTTAGTCAAAAGAAAGGGCATTACTTTGACTTTGTGCAACAGCGAGGAGCTTGAGACTAGAGCATTCAAGTCTAAACATAAAAGTCACAATAAAACCATAGGATTGAAGCTTTCAGACATTATGATAAAAATTAAAGCTCAGTGGTTCTACAATTTCCTCAGCTGAATGTGCCTTTCTTAAGCCATCATTTAGTGATTTATTATTATGAGGTGCATTCTTAGATGTGTTCGTTGGCATGCATGAGAAGCCAAAACTTGTGGTAGATTCCCTCTACCCTCCGCCACGTCCCAATCGCGTTTGCGCTCTGAGAATGCTTGCCTCCCATCATGTGCCCTAAAACAAGTACAACCGAAGAGACTTCTGGCTGGAGGTTTTCCAAAAGGCCTAGAGAGCATATCAGCTTTGGACCACATGCATGCCTCCCTAATTAATGTCTTGGTCTGATGACCATATCTACTTATTTGGCCTTTCTATCATGTTTCATATATTTCATTAACTTGCTCATTTAGTTGTACAACTTGTTTACCATTAGTATTCTTGGTCAAAAGTTCTAGTTGTTTTACTTTTAAGTGCATATACTTTCTGAAATTTTTGAGGTGCATGTGTGAAATTTCTAGCTATTGGTACATTATATATATATATATATATTGTAAGGGATAAATAAGAGTTGCCATTCTTTTAAGAATTTATGTTACTTCTAAATTTTCAGAGTGAGATTATATGAAGTACCAAACTTTAGAAAGTACATAAAATTTTCATGCAGTAAATGATAAATAAGAAATAACCATTTTACTTAGTTCAAACATCATACATTTAAAATAATGAACCCAATCCGATCGACACACATAAACACAAGGCATAATATCACATGTGCATTAGTAGCATGTGACTTGAGTTCAGCTTGAGTGGGTCAAGCCATGCTCAAGCTTGCCTCATGTTATAATAAAGTTGAATTTAAGCTATTGAAGATGTAATGTTCCAAAAAATTCCTACATAGAATAAAAAAGAAAAGTTTGAAATGTTATGACTTAATTTCATTAGCTACCAATTAATTTTTACTTGAGGTTTTATGGCCATGTGATTTTGGTTGCTAACAAGTTAATTGGATCAGTAGGTAAGCTTAAAATGTTAAAAATAGTATTAGAACGATAAGAGTGGTAAAGTCTCATCATGGCATGGAGTCACTCTTGCAGCATTAATGATCCAACTTGAGGTAGATTTTAGCTAGTTTCTAGCATGTGATGAAGACATCCCTTGATAAGGGAAGGAGATTATAATATCTAAAAATAGTTTCATATCCGATTAGAAAAAAAAATTAAAGTGCTTAAAACTTAAGTTCACTTGCTGCTAATTAACTTCCACTTAAGTTTTTAGGGCCACGCGATTTTGATCCGTTAACAAATTAATTAAACTAGCAGATGAGCTTAGGCATTCTAGAAGGATAATAAGATTAGGAGATTTTGAGGACCTTATTTTGTCGGCACGTTTCAAGCTAATGTTAATGATTAATATTATCTAATGGCTGAGATGCTCGTTGAGTAATGATGCTCCAACAATTAAATTTGTATGGTATACATAAATAATTTTGCAAGGTGTTAACTAGGATAGTTGATAAAATTATTAGGGATTGTTACCAAAGATCTAAATTTGAATCTTGCTCCTAATCCAAGTCAACAAAGATAGATTAAAAAAATTAAAACATTAGGAACTTAATTACTTCCTTTTTTGTTGCTTATGCAAGAATGTGATTTTTTTTCTTTAATACGATGGAAGTACCTTTGGCTCATGTTAGATTGGCATATTCATCCAAGCTCTCACTATAAGAAAAATTAAATATAACGACGCCCAAATGCATCGCTAAACAAGCTATAGCGATGCAATAAAGGCGTCGCTAAAATGTTCATCGCAATTTCAATTTGTCGCAATTGCGTCGCTTAACAGCGACTCTCTGCGATGCCCTAAATGCGTCGCAATATATTGCGATGCCATAAATGCGTCGCAATATTGCGACGCAGACTAAATGTGTCGCTACATTAAAAATAAATTTTTAAAAATATTTGCGACAAAAATCTCATCGCAATTGCATCGCTAATTAATTAATTTATTTTTTAAAAAAATTAAATAAAATATTTTTAATTTTTTAAATTAATTGCGATGGAAAATAGCATCGCTAATTAATTAATTTATTTTTTAAAAAATAAAAAAATAATTTTTAATTTTTTAAAAATAATTGCGATGCCCCTAAATGCGTCGCTACTTTAAAAATAAAATTTTTAAAAATATTTGCGATGAAAAATCTTGTCGCAATTGCATCGCTAATTAATTAATTTTAAAAAATTTAAATAACATAATTTTATTTTTTAAAAATTAATTGCGATGAAAAATAGCTAATTAATTATTTATTTTTTTAAAAAATAAAGTAAATTAATTTTTAATTTTTAAAGTAAATTAATTTATTTATTTAAAAAAATAAATAATATAAATAAACTTGCTAATACAATGTAATTGCTTACAATTGACCAAAACAATCATTACAAAATTTTAAAAATAGATAAAAATTTATTTTATTAATTATTTAAAATTTTCATATACAAAACAGAAAAAATAAAAAAAATACATCAAGTAGTGAAAAAAATACATCATGTATCTGCAGGCGGCTGTGGAGGCTGGAAAACCCTGCGACAGGAGACGAACTAAATCCTGCATCTGACGCATCTGGTCTCTCATCTCTGCAAGCTCCTCCGAACCTCCTGGCGAACTTCCTCCTTGATAGATCTCCGATGTCGTCTATCTGCTCGGGAGGAATATCGCCAGAACCACGCGAACTGGAGCCCTGATGGGAAAAATATCTGGAAGCTCTAGTGCCCAAACCATAGACCCTGCGGTCTCGCGGCTGGGCACCAACAGCCTCCAAAAACACACGACTCTCCTCTGCTGAGAGTTCGACGGGCGTCTCCCCATCAGTGGAGTCGACCTGCGATGCCTGGGACGAAGCTCCTCGACTCGTGCCTTTGAATTATAAAATCAATGATAAATGAATTAATAAAAGCTAAATAAAATTTTAGAAATTAAACAGATACTATATAAATCTAATTTCTTACCGCAACCTCCCGTGATCGCGTATCGACCCAGGAACCGTCCCTCCTGGTGTGTGTCGCCCTGAATAGACGAAACTCACCAGGATCTCGCCCTCCTGCTCAGACAAAACAGAAAAAAATATAAATGCAATATTTGTAAATAACTAAATTAGTAATTTAAATTTATGTTTTCTTACCATACGCGTCTGTGCTCCTGAATCGAAATGGAGCCCGCAGTGTGACAGGAGAGACCCGTGCCACGACCGCCCTTCTCAGATCGGCGGTTCGTGCTGGCTGATGCGGACCTCCTGCGCCAGCCATCGGACTGCCAGGCCTGCTGCCACTGGCCAAATACCCTCTGGCACATGCCAGGACGCACCCGAACTCCTCCAACGATGAAGCATGTCGGAGTATCGGCGTGCCGCAAGAGCTCCCATGCTGCCCTAATGGCATCATGGATGGCAGGGTCCCACGTAAACTTTTTCTGCATTGAAATAAACAGTTAGTTTCAGAATATTAAGATTAAGAAATTTTATATCAGTTATAAATTGTATTTAAAAAGTTTACCTGAAACTCTGAAAAATAAAACTCCCTCGTGGCCGCAGATACATGGTGCCAATCGTAGCCACTGGGATCTGCACGCCTCTGAAATATAGAGCTGATGTGGCTCGATACATATGCTGCTCAATAAATCTGTTAAAAAAAACTAATTATAAGTAATTGACTTAAAAACATAAACATATAGTTACAATTAGTATATACTTACAGCCCATGAGCATCCAATCGAAGTACGGTGCGCCGACCAAAGAAGAACTCTCGGAGGTCTGTGCCGATCGGGTAGATGGAAAATACTGGATGAGTGGAGAGGGAAGTCCATGCGTCAGGGCTGGTAGTGGGATGTGACGCAGCAGGGCTATGTCCGTCAGGGGTAGATCTACCTCTGCCCGTCATACTGAAAATACTAAAGATTCATGCAATGCAATATAATTACGATTAATTAATGACATACAAAAATTTAACACTTATAAAAATAAATAAAATTGAAAAACCTATATGTTTAATCAGTGTCATTTGTTTCGTGAAATGTTGGTTCAACATCCGATGCCGTATCGGACTGTGATTCAGTTTCATTATCATCGGAAGGAAACCGAACATTTGCATCCGCAATTTCTTGGACATCACCATTTGGATCTCTAAGTGATGTTTCAGGAGCCCTTGTGTCGTCCTCAATTGCATGCATTTCCATCTCATCCTCTTGAAATGCAGGGCACTCGGTTGATTGACTTGATGAACTCTCTCTAATATGATTGTTGAACGTGGGACGATTTTAGAAACAGCCCACCAATCTCGCTTGTCGTTGCGCAAACTTGGATATCCGCAGTAAAACACTTGCTGAGCTTGGGATGCAAGGATGAATGGTCATATTTCTGCAATCTTCGTCGATGGTTCACTTCAACCAAATTGTAGTCGTTATGAACCCTTTTGCCCACAGGAATTGTCGGATCGAACCAATCACAACGAAACAATACGGTTCGTTTCATAGGCCAACCGGGATATTCAACTTCAACCACCTCTACTAACTTTCCGTAATAATCCTGCATATTTGCTCCAACACTTTCTCCTTTAACACACACGCCCCAGTTCTGCGTGCCTCTTGAAGCTGCTAATCGTTCAATCTGAAATTTGTACCCATTAACAAAATAGCCAGTAGAGGTTGTTACGGTCTTCAATGGCCATTGCGATAGACATTTAATGAAAATATTGTCGGTTGTGACCATGGACCGTTTACCTATAAATTAATAAGCTATTCACAATCCAATTCAAAAATAAAAGCCATTATTGAAATTGATTGAGTGATACTACTCACAAATTCATAAAACCAGTAAGCGAACTCCGTTTCTAACTTCTGCCCAATGCAACTTGACTGATGTGGGATTCATCTGTCGTTGTCTATCACAATACATCCTTATGGGATTATAAAATTAAAACTTCTGTTAGCAATTAAATATTATGGTATTTTTAATTTAAATTAGAAGTTCAATTAAGCATTGAAGTATATACTTACTCAATATATGGATCGACTTCTCTACAGTTCATTAGGATGTAATAATGTGCTGCATTATACTCCATATCGCTAAGATTTCTTGACTTCTGCCCCCAAATGAACGGCCGATACTTTAAAATTGATATTCTACCGTCATTAGGTTCTCCTTCGTCCACACATATGTCATCGTTACGACCAAGATTGTGGGTCCTCGTATGAACGTGACCCTCAAGTAATGCTGAAATTTCTTCATGCACTTCCACAGTGAAAGATTATATACAGTCAGTATTACAGGCCAACATGAATATTGTTGCCCCGCTTGACCAAATGGTTGGAAGCCATCGGTACAAAGACCTAATCTCACATTCCTTATTTCTTCTGCGAAATCAGGATGATTTTCATTGAAATGCTTCCAAGCTTTTGAATCTGATGGATGTCGCATTTCATCTTCTTTAGATTCATGTTCGGCATGCCATCTCATATCAGCAGCTGTAGCCTCAGATCTGTATAATCTCTGAGGCGTGGAGTAAGAGGGAAGTAATGCATCCTCTTGTAAGGCACACTTTTCCTCCTACTTGTACTAGCTCCCCCTTCGCCGTTTTTGTACCTCGATTGCCCGCAAATCTTACACCATCTCAGCTCTGAGTCTTCACCCCAATATATCATACAATTGTTCAAGCAACAATCGATCTTATTAACTGGGAGCCCAAGGCCACGCAATAACTTCTTCGTTGAGTAGAAACTGTCTGCTACAACATTATCATTTGGCAAAACTTCCTTCATTAACCCAGCTACAGCATTGAATGCCTTTTCTGATAATCGATGTTCCGCCTTAATATTCAACAACCGAGCAGCCATAGACAATTGGGAATGACTCTCACAACCAGGATACAATTCTTGATTTGCAGAACACAACATATCATAAAATTGTTGTGCATCTGGATTTGGTTCTTCCATAAATGTATTCTGATTGAATTCGTTACCCGATGCATTCATCACCATTTCTTCATATGTGTTTAAATTCACAAATGGTTCATCAATAGGATTTGACACTTCTTGGCTAGTGACAGCTGCAAACATTTCCTCAGTTTCACCATGACAGTTCCAAACATCGTACCCAGGAACAAACCCCTTTTTACACAAGTGCACCTTCACAGTTTCAACATCTCTATAGGCTTTATTCTGACACTTGCATAAGTTGCAGGGGCACCTAATCCTAGGCCCATCCATCCATTCGGGTTGACTACATGCAAATGCTATAAATTCTTCCAATCCATTCAGAAAATCTGGATTAAGCAACCCATCTTTTAACCTTACATACATCCACGAGCGAGCCCCGCTCATTTTTGACCAACTTATACAATTCCTGGTAAACCATTAAAGGAGACAACAATTTAATTTTGCATTAGTCATTATAGCAATAGATTAATTCTTTTACACATCTAAGCTAAATAACAAATATTGTGCCTCTTTAATTATACCGATAAATCAAGGCCGGGCCATGGCTACGATCCTTGACGTGCTATCCAGGACCGAGGCCCAGGACCGGGGTCCGTTCAATCATTAGACTTCACAAGTAAGCAAGTGTCCTAAATGAATTCCACTTTCACTCCACTAGAACTTAGGTAAGGCCCTATCCCATTCAAGATTATTTTATGCGATATGTTATTCTGCTCGAAATTATCATCGTTTACATTGAAATTTCGGCAGCAATTCCCCTTATGTTCTCCTAAATGTGTGGCTTATATGCCACACTAGGAGAACGTATGAGGATATACAAACTGCAAGCTCAACTAACGATGATGAATAGCAGACAAACATATCGCAAAAAATAATCTCAAACTGTCCACTAGGACAATTTGAGAATTTGCAAGACTAAGTCTTACAAAGTCTCAAACGGGTCTAAAGGTTATAGTGCTGTGAGAAATAATATGAAAAATCAAAGAACGAACTTGACATAGTATGTATGTCAAATTCTTTTTTTTAGGAGTTATATTCTTTCAGTACTTGAATCTGAGTTCACTATATCAAATTTAATATTCTTGCATTAAATTTAGTTCTAAATGAGCTATATCATTTTTCCTTCATGATATCGAATTTATTTTGATTGGTTGGTTTAGAATTTGAGGAATTATATCAAATTATGGTTTGCTATATCAAATTTCTTTCAATTGAAGAACATGAATACTCTAATTTTTTTTCTAATTTTCTAAGAAAATGATTGTGACAATATTTAAAACTAATAATTTAAAATTTGCTAAGCCAAAATATAACAAGTAATAAAGAAATATAAATTCATTAAAAATTTAATCATCTAAACTATCAAAACCATATAAATTGCATGATAAGCATTCTAATAATAATATATCAACAATATTTTAAAAAATAAACAGATTCGATAACACAAGACATTTATAAATCTAAATATATAAATTTTAAATATATCAAATATTATGCAAATATCAAATTATGCATTACAAGATTATAGATTACATGCAAATTTCTCTAATTTTTCATGTAAAATTGAGTTCCTAAACATAAATAACTTAAATAAAAAATTAATGAATGAAAAAAAAACCCATCCCCTGAGACCACGGTCACAGCGCGGCCGTGCCGAAAACGGCAGGGGTGAAAAACCCATCACGGTCCTTAAAAAAAAACCATGGCCTGGCCACCGTGGGGGAAAACCCCACCCACACATTTTTTTTTAAAGGGTGGCCGTGGCCTCAGGGGTGGGGGAAAAACCCCCCCTACATTTTTTTTTAAAAAATAGTGGTCGTGGCCTCAGGGGTGGGGGAAAAACCCCACGGGGAAAAACCCCACCCTACAATTTTTTTTAAACAATGGCCGTGGCCTCAGGGGTGGGGGAAAAACCCCACCCACACATTTTTTTTTAAACGGTGGCCTGGCCACGGTGGCCAGGCCACCACCGTGGCCACGGCCTCAGGGGTGGGGAAAAACCCCACCCCATGCGATACTTTTTTTAAAAACGGTGGCCTGGCCACCGCCGGCCGGCCGTGGCTCAAGGGTGGGGGAAAAACCCCACCCTTCAATTTTTTTTTTAACGGTGGCCTAGCCACCGTGGCCAGGCCACCGCCGGCCATGGCCGTGGCCTGAGAGACGGCCACGGCCGCCGCCGTGGCCGTGGGCTCAGGGGTGGGGGAAAAACCCCACCCCTACATTTTTTTTTTTAACGGTGGCCGCCGCCATGGCCTCAGGGGTGGGGAAGAGTATTTTTTTTAAAAAACGGGCTTACCTCGCTAGAAGGGGGACATCGCCGGGGTTCCTTGCGCCCGGGGGGGGGGGGGGGGGGGCGCCGCCGGTGGGTTCGTAGCGCCGGGGGAGGGGCGGGGGGAGCCGGAGGAGGAGACGGCGGTTAGGGCACGAAGAGGAAGAAGAAGAGGTCGTGGGGGGGGCGGCGCGACTCAGATTATATATTAGGGATTAGCGACGCAATTTTGCGTCGCTAATCCCTTGCTATTTTTTTTAAATTATTATAGATTAGCGATGCAATTATGTGTCGCTAATACATCGCTATATTTTTTTTTATTTTCTGTGAGTCACTAATTTGGCGGCAATGACCGGCGGAAATTTTTTTATTTTTTGAAAATGCATCGCTAATGCATCGCAATATTTTTATTTCATAATTATATTTTATAATGAATTAATTTTTTTGAAAATAATTGCGATGCATATATTTGCGTCGCAATGTTTTATTTTTCATATTTTTTATAACACTTAATTTTTTAAACAATTGTGACGCAATACTTGCGTCGCTAAATAAAAAATTAATTTTTTTTAATTTTCTAGTTTATTTCGTCGCTAGTTAACATAATTTATTATTTAAAAAAATTGCACGCACAGATTGGCATCGCAATATTTTTATTTCATAATTATATTCTATAAAATTAAATTTTTCTAAAACAATTGCGACGCACATGGTTGCATCGCAATGTTTTATTTTAATAATTTTTATAATACTTATTTTTTAAAAAAAACTTGCGACGCAATATGCGCATCGCGAAATTAATTTTTTTTTTAATTATCTGTTTATTGCATCGCTAAGGCGTCGCTATTTAACATAATTTATTTTTAAAAAATTGCGACGCACCGATTGGCGTCACAATATTTTTATTTCATAATTATATTTTATAGAATTAAATTTTTTAAAAATAATTGCGATGCACATGGTTGCAATGTTTTATTTTAATAATTTTTATAATACTTATTTTTTAAAAAAAATTGCGATGCAATACGCGTGTCGAAATTAAAAATTAATTTTTTCATTATCTGTTTATTGCATCGCTAATGCATTGCTATTTAACATAATTTATTATTTTAAAAATTACGACGCAATGATTGGCGTCACAATATTTTTATTTCATAATTATATTTTATAAAATTAAATTTTTCTAAAAACAATTGCGACGCATATGGTTGCATCGCAATGTTTTATTTTTAATAATTTTTATAATACTTATTTTTTAAAAAAACTTGCGACGCAATACACACGTCGCGAAATTAAATTTTTTTTTATAATTATCTGGTTTATTGCGTCGCTAATGCATTGCTATTTAATTTATTATTTAAAAAAATTTTGACTCACCGATTGGCGTCGTAATATTTTTATTTCATATTTATATTTATAAAATTAAATTTTTTAGAAAATAATTGCGATGCACATGGTTGCGTTGCTATGTTTTATTGTTAATATTTTTATAACACTTAATTTTTTTAAAATTATGCGAGGCAATACTTGCTATCAATCCGATCGATCTTGGACCATGCGATCAATCCGATCGGCGACGATCCGATGGCATGCAATCAATCGAAGCCATGATTCCGGTCACTGACGATCGATCTCGGATCGTTGCGATCAATCCGATCGGTGACGATTTGACGGTTGCGATCGATCCAAGCCACGATCTCGGTCACGACGATCGATCTCGGACCGTTGCGATCAATCCGATCGGCGACGATTCGATGGTTGCGATCGATCCAAGCCACGATCCTGGTCGCCGACGATCGATCTCGGATTGCGATCAATCCGATCAGTATCCGACGACATGCGATCAATCCAAGCCACAATCCCGATCGCCGACGATCAATCTGGACCGTTGCGATCAATCCGATCGGCGACGATCCGACGATTGCGATCGATCCAAGCCACGATCCGGTCACCAACGATCGATCTCGGACCATTGCGATCAATCCGATCGGCGACGATCCGATGTTGCGATCGATCCAAGCCACGATCCCGGTCGCGATGATCGATCTCGGACCGTTGCGATCAATCCGATCGGTGACGATCCGACGGTTGCGATCGATCCAAGCCACGATCCCGGTCGCCGACGATTGATCTCGGATCATTGCGATCAATCCGATCGGCCACGATCGACGGTTGCGATCGATCCAAGCCACGATATCGGTCGCCGACGATCGATCTCGGACCGTTGCGATCAATCCGATCGGCGATGATCTGACGGTTGCGATCGATCCAAGCCATGATCCCAGTCGCTGACGATCGATCTCGGACCATTGCGATCAATCCGATCGGCAACGATCCGATGGTTGCGATCGATCCAAGCCACGATCCCAGTCGCCGACGATCGATCTTGGATCGTTGCGATCAATCCGATCGGTGACGATCCGATGGATGCGATCGATCCAAGCCACGATCCGGTCGCCGACGATCGATCTCGGACCATTGCGATCAATCCGATCGGCGACGATTCGACGGTTGCGATCGATCCAAGTCACGATCCCGGTCGCCATCTCGGACCGTGCGATCAATCCAATCAGCGACGATCCGACGGTTGCGATCGATCCAAGCACGATCCCGATCGCCGACGATCGATCTCGGACCATTGCGATCAATCCGATCGGCGATGATCCGACACCATGCGATCGATCCAAGCCACAATCCCGTCGCCGATGATCGATCTCGGACCATTGCGATCAATCCGATCGGCGATGATCCGAGGGCATGCGATCGATCCAAGCCACAATCCTGGTCACCGACGGTAGATCTTGGACCGTTGCGATCAATCCGATCGATGACGATCCGATGGCATGCGATCGATCCAAGCCACGTCCCGGTCGCGACGATCGATCTCGAACCGTTGCGATCAATCCGATCGGCGACGATCCAATGGCATGCGTCGATCCAAGCCACGATCCCGGTCGCCGACGATCGATCTCGGACCATTGCGATCAATCCAATCAACGATGATTCGATGTTGCGATCATCTAAGCCACGATCTCGGTTGCGATCGATCTCGGACCGTTGCAATCAATCCGATTGGCGATGATCCGACGGTTGCGATCGATCCAAGCACGATCCCGGTCGCCGACGATCGATATAGGACCGTTGCGATCAATCTGATCGGATCCAATGGTTGCGATCGATCCAAGCTACGATCCCGGTCGCCGACGATCGATCTCAGACCATTGCGATGAATCCGATCGACGATGATCCGACGGTTGCGATCGATCCAAGCCATGATCTCGGTTGCCGATGATCGATCTCGGACCGTTGCCATCAATCCGATTGGCGACGATCCGACGACATGCGATCGATTCAAGCCACGATCCCGGTCGCCGACGACGATCTCGGACCATTGCGATCAATCCAATCGGCAATGATCCGACAGTTGCGATCGATCCAAGCCACGATCTCGGCTGCCGACGATCGATCTCGGACCGTTGCGATCAATCCGATCAGCGACGATCCGACGATTGTGATCGATCCAAGCCACGATCCCGGTCGTCGATGATCGATCTCGGACCGTTGCGATCAATCCGATCGACGATCCAACAGCATGCGATCAATCCAAGCCATGATCCTGGTTGTCGACGATCGATCTTGGACCGTTGCGATCAATCCGATCGACGACGATCCGATGGCACGCGATCGATCCAAGCCACGATCCTGGTCACTGACGATCGATCTCGGACCGTTGTGATCAATCCGATCGGCGACGATCCGACGGCATGCGATTGATACAAGCTACGATCCGGTCACCGACAATCGATCTCGGACCGTTGCGATCAATCCGATCGACGACGATCCGATGCTTGCGATCGATCCAAGCCACGATCTCGATCATCGACGATCGATCTCGAACCGTTATGATCAATCCGATCGGCGACGATCCGACGGTTGCGATCGATCCAAGCCACGATCTCGGTCGCCGACGATCGATCTAGGACCGTTGCGATCAATCCGATCGGCGACGATCCGATGGTTACGATCGATCCAAGCCATGATCCCGATCGACGATCGATCTCGGACCGTTGCGATCAATCCGATCGGCGACAATCCGACGGTTAAGATCGATCCAAGCCACGATCCCGGTCGCCGACGATCGATCTCGGACCGTTGCGATCAATCCGATCGGCGACGATCCAACGACATGCGATCGATCCAAGCCATGATCCCAGTTGCCGACGATCGATCTCGGACCGTTGCGATCAATCCGATTGGCGACGATCCGACGGCATGCGATCGATCCAAGCCAAGATCCCGATCGCCAACGATCGATCTCGGACCGTTGCGATCAATCCGATCGGCGACGATCCGACGGTTGCGATCGATCCAAGCCATGATCCTGTCGCCGACGATCGATTCGACGCATGTAACAAAATTAATTTTTATAAAACAATTGCAACGCATTTCATTGCGTCGCAATGTTTTATTTTTATTTTTTATATTTTAATTATATTTTATAAAATTTAATTTTTTTTAAAACATTGTGACGCATCTTTTGCGTCGCTAAATTAAAAATTAATTTTTTTAATTTCCTAATTTGTTGCATCGCTAATGCCTCGCTATTTAACATGATTATTTTTTTTAAAAAAATGGCGAGGCACTGAGTTACGTCGTAATATTTTTATTTCATAATTATAGTTTATAAAAATTAATTTTTCTTAAAATAATTGCGATGCAACTTGTTGCATCGCAATGTTTTATTTTTCTAAAAAAATTATGTCGCAATACTTGCGTCGCGAAATTAAAAATTATTATTTTTTAATTTTTTAATTTATTGCGTTGCTAATGCATCGTTATTTAACATAATTAATTTTTTAAAATCATTGCGATGCAATGAAATATGTTGCAATATTTTTATTTCCTAATTTTATTTTATAAATATTAATTTCTCTTAAAATAGCGAAGCACTATGTGCATTGCTAAATTAAAATTTAATATTTTTTAAATTTTGAGCTATGCATCGTTATTGCGTTGCGTCGCTATTTTTTGTTGTCGCTAAGGCGTCGCAATTTGGTCGCAATTTAGCGACGCAAAGATGCGTCGCTAAATTTGCGTGCTGTCTCAGTATTTTCTTGTAGTATCTTACACAATAGGTTGAAACGCTTTTGCAAACAATATAAAAGACATGCATAATTTTTCTTGTATTTTAGACTCTGAGTCAAATGATTAACAAATTTGTTTAATTGGTCTTTTGAATATATGTAATGCAACTTTGCAAGTATTGTAATAATAGGTAAGGGCACTTTATTAGGTGGAAGAAAGAAAAAAGGCCTCAATATCTGTAGAAAGAAAGGAAAAATCATATTAAAGTTGCAAAGTAAAACTAACACTCTTTTCTTTTTGTACAAAGCTGTCTGAATTTAGATTATAAAAACACTGTTTTTAATATACAACAACAAAGTTATAATAGTGGTATTGAAGCTTAATCAAGATGAACTCAAATAAGCTAAGTGATTCTCAAGTCACCTTATTCACTCATTAAGCAAGCCCACATGGAGCCTTATATTGTGACCAACACATGCTTATCAGTGGCTCAGTTATTTAACAGGCCCCACATATAAATACTGTTCCCCTGCAGAAGATAATATTAAATTTGATTATATTCCCTGACAAAAAGAGTTTGATTATATTTAGGCTGGCTTGCAGTGAGTAAGATTCAGGCTACCAAAAATTTTATGTTCACTAATTTATATATTTCAACTGTGTAGTCTTAGAGGAGGGTTTGAGTCTGACACCCATTAAACAATTTGATCATCTAACTTATATATTGGGCCTCACTTCACACATTGAGATGCCTTGGATGGAAGGAAACAATTGGTTATATGTGCATGTGATGTGCATGCATTTGAATAGGTATGATATGGCTATTTTTAGGCTAATGACCTCCTTGCTCACCAGCGTGACTGATGAGTATTATCAGAGGTTTTGGATCATCAGTCTCATTTGATCATCTTTTCTATCCCTGATTTCTTTGTGCAAGATCATCGGTCGGCTGTCTTCTGCAGTCTTATTAATCACTCTTGTGTGAGTTTTGATCTCCTCCAGGTGATGCTGGCACTACTCATTTAGCGAGCAGTACTGCTGGGCGAATAACATCCAGGGTGCCCAAATGTTAAGGTCATTAAATATTTCAAAAAGCTAATAAATTTGGGGACCATGCTAAAGATTTGAATAAAGTGCCTTCTTGCTTTGTGGATCTGCTGCTTCCTTTCTTCATTCTGTGATTAGATTCCTTCAAAAAGATTTGGCGCTCGGTCCAAGATAACTTTTCGAAATGCCATGCGGATGACATTGTCCTTTATATCACCAAATGAGAGAAAGAAGGTAACAAGGGCGATAGAAGTTCTGAAGAGCGAAATTTTGAGCATGGGTCAATGGACTTCTTATAACGTGCAGTCTCTATCCCTGCTGCTGTGATGGGAGAAGAAATAAACAACATCCTAACTTATTATTTTGGTCATGGCTATGAACCACATCAGATATATTTAGAAAAATTAAATTAAAACTCAATAATGGGAAAAAAGAAAAAAGAAGAAGTCCCTCCCTTTTAGCTTACATGCATGCTTCTCGTGAGTTCAGGGCTTTCTTCTCCTCTCTGCTCCTTAAGTCTATTGAATTCAGATATACGTAAATATATTATTAGATAAGTGGACTTTTGCCCCACCCCCCCTCCCTTTCAAAAAAAAAAAAAAAACGAAAATATCTCTTCATTTCATAATCAATGGAAAACAAATATTTGTTTTTTATTTTTTTTACAAGTCCTTCCTTTAGATTCGCTTGCATAATCATCATTTATACATTTCTCTATGGTGGTTTAGCTCGATTTCATTTCCTATCTTAGCGGTATAGTAGGTGGTATACTGGTATTATGTTTTTCTTGCATAATCATCAAAGTTATATTTTTAAAATATTAAATATAATATTTTTTTTTTTCTTTTTATTTTCAAACTTAATTTTCTATTTGATCACATGCTTTTTTTGATCATCCCTTTCTCTATAGTTGATTTGCTTTAGTAGCTACTACTACTTTGGCCACCACACTATCCTCCTACTCCTCTATTTGTTGTCCTAGGCTAGCTTAAGGCCCATCAGGTTGAGCTAACTTTAGCTTCAAAATTTTTGGCTTTCAGCAATGAATTTTTTTGCAATAAATTTTTAATTTCGTTGCTGAAAGTGGATATTTGTAAATAATTAGAAAGGACTTTTTGTAACAAATTTATTTCATGGTTATTAAAAAAATTATTGCAGAATGTTTTAGCACCACATAATATTCGCTTATGCGAAAAAAATTTTAGCACCAAAACTTTCAGCAACGAATTATAATTTCTACAACGAATAAATTCATTGATAAAACTCCGATTATTAGTAATAATTTAATTCGTTGTAAAAGATTTTTTTTAAAAAATATATTCAAAGATGAATATTTTATTTTCTGCAATGAATACTTAATATGAATAATTTGACAGCCATAAATGCCTCTTATTTCTATCTACACCTTACATGAGTACGAGAGAGAAAGAAGGGTTAAACCTTATTTCTAAGTTGCCTCGAAGGGGGACTTCGTTACCATCATTGCCATCATCATCGACCTATCATCGACCTCAAGTACATATCTTTCTCAAAGAGAGAGAGAGAGAGAGGGAAATTTGGAGGGCCATTATTGGCCGGAAAGGGCAGGGCCGCTCTCAATCAGGGAGCCGCACGGTTGCGGCTTCCATTTTTGGCCTTGGGGCCATGGTGGGCGCCACCAACCCATTGAGACCTAACGGTGAGGGGGGGGACTCCAGTGGTGGCTAGCCGACCGAGAAAGGGGAGGTTGTCCTGGCGACCCTCAAATTTGAAACAGGGAGCCGCACGGTCACGACTCTCGTTCTTAGCCATGGGGCCACGTCGGGCGCCATCAACTCGTTGGGACCCAAGGGCCAGCAAGGGCCGGTGAGGGGGGGGGGGCACTCCGGCGGTAGCTGGCCGGTCGGAAAATGGGGGGCGACCCGCAAATTTGAAACAGGGAGCCGCACGGTTGCGGCTCCTGTTCTTGGTTGTTGGGCCATGGTTGGCACCACCAACCTGTCGGGACTCAAGGGACGACAATCGGGGGGGACTTCGACGGTGGCTGGCCGGTCGAAAAAAGGGAGGGTCACCCCTCCGGTGACCCTCAGATTTGAAACAGGGAGCGATGGTCGTGGCTACCATTCTTGGCGTGGGGCCACGGCGGACGCCACCAACCCGTCGGGACCCAAGGGCCGGCGATGGGGGGGACTCTGACAGTGGCTGCTCCATCGAGAAAGGGGAGGGTCACCGAGTGACCCTCATATTTGAAATAGGGAGTCGCACGGTCGCAGCTCCCGTTCTTGACAGTGGGGCCACGGCGGGCGCCACCAACCCATCGGAACCCAAGGGCCGACGACGGGGGGGGGGGGGCAGCTTTGGCGATGGTTGGCCAATGGGAAAGGGGGGCGACTCTCAGATTTGAAATAGGGAGCCGTACGGTCATGGCTCCCGTTCTTGGCCGTGGGGCCATGGAGGGTGCCACAAACCGTCGGGACCCAAGGGCCAACGGAGGAGACTCCAGCAGTGGCTGGCCGGCCGGGGGAGGGCCGACCAAGCCACGTGTGGCGGGCATGGTGAAGGGATGAAACTGGGGAGAAAGAAAGAGGAAGGGGACATAGGTTGAACTGGCCTTGATTCAGCCCATTGAGCCCAATTAAGCCTAATTTATGGAGTCTAAATTGGACTTCGCCCAACATTGATAATAGTTTGTCGAGGAATTTTGTTTTCCTATTTGGGCTAATAAGTATAAAGATATTCGAACCCTAATTTGGATCCAGGACTAAACTTGATAGTTTAATAAAATTCAACTTAGCATTATAATTTTTGAGAATTAAAATTTTTAGTATATATGTAGGTTCAGGAGTCAAAATAATTTATCTAAACATGTGTATTAGTGACAAGAGGTAAGTAAACCAATTATTATTATTTAAAAATAATTATTAAATATGACTTTTGAGAACTTATGGTTGAAAGTATGTAATATTCGATTTTTACTATCTCTTTTCATGCTTAGCAATGATATTTTAATGGATTTTATAAAATAATGATGATTATGTGGCATATGTAAGTATATTATGATCACCCAAATAGTGATTCATAAGTATGCAAGTTATTTTAATACATTACTATGTATTACTTGATTATAATAAAAAAATCAAGTTTATTGTTTTAATATGAAATTGTGCCACCTACGGTCCGCTATATTCTAACATGATATGACATGATATGATGTTTTTATATGATATGAGATAATGTCATAATATGATACGATGACATGATGACATGTAAATATGAAACTGGTAATTGAATTGTTCAGTTGGATTGTTATCTTGTAGAAATGGATGCTGTTGGATTCACGAAATAAATTGTCTGTCATAATGTTTCAAGGATGGAGTTATCCAATTCCTAGACGGTAACAGCTTGAATTCAAATGTGAAACATTATCTTGCTGCAAATGTATAAATATACTCATGCAAACCTTGCCCGCCATTCGAGCTCACATTTGTACTTATGATTTCCTTTCAACTTATATTATTTGGAATAAACATGGTGAGCTTGGCCATGTAGCAGTGGAATATTCTGACTCATCCTCAGAATCTGAAGGCATTGAAGCAGCGATCCATGATGCAGTTGTAGGTACTGCTCCTCTGAAGAATGATTGCACATGCATAGAAATTTGAAAATTATAGCTGCTCGAGAAGTTGCGAAGCAAGCTAAGTTGCCTCTTAGCTTTGAGTTCGGCATTGCCAAGCGCTTGGTGATAATGCAGTCTAATTCAACAATGGTTGTGGGATTGTTGCTCAACAAGAAGCGTCTTTTTAGTATCGCGAGTGGAGAAACATTTCTGAGCATGAAAAACATACATTATGGGAAAAGATAGCATATGTCCTTTTATTTTAAAAGTCTTAGTTTCTTATAATATCCTAAACAGTTATAAAATGCGTTATTATTGTTGGAAATACATGTTTGTTGTTGAGATGTGTTCTATTGGACTTGGTAATTCTGAAAATTATTGGAAATGAGCTTGAAATTTTGGAAATGCATGTTAATTGTGAAATGTGTTGTTATGGACTTGAAATTCTTTGGAATTATTGAAAATGCTTTGAAAATATTGGACATGCAGGTTTATTATTGAAATGGGTTGGAATTATTGAATGCGTTGGAATTATTGATATTTATTGCTATGGACTTAATATTCCTTTGAAATGATGGAAATGCTTTTTAGTGTTGAAATAGTTGGAATCATGGAATATGTGTTCAAATTGTTGAAATTTATCGTTATGGACTTGATATTCCTTGGAATTATTTGAATTGCTTTGGAAATATTGGATATGCAGGTTTATTGTTGAAATGGATTGAAATTATTTATGTGTTGGAATTTCTTGATATGTAGTCACTGATTTAATTTTCTTCTAGGATGATTGGGATATTGATCTGATAGATAAAAGGGTAAGAGACATTATTGTTAGGCAATTAAACAAGGCTTGAAAGGAACAAAAGTATAAGTTTTATGCTTGGTTCTTGCAAAAGAAGACGGACAAGCTCTTAGATGCAGATGCTTACGCAAAGCCCCATCCATATTGTAAACTTGAAGATTGAAAGTTCTTAGTAAAAAATTGAAGGTCAAAGAATGGCAGGTATGATTATTTGATTACATTATTTTATTGAGTCATGAATTTCTTATGTGTTCATTTGCTAGATTTTCATGTTTCAAAGTTACTAGTTATTTCTTTTCTTATTATAAGAAAGGCGAGAGAAGAATATTAAGAACATCCTCAATAAAAAGGCAAAGACTAAGAATGGATCAGTGTCAACGGCAAACCGTCATATTCGTCATAATAGGGATGTCACTATTGATCATATTAAAAGTTAGAAGGAGCTTTGCCATGATGAGAAACGGATAAGTGAACATCCGACATATGTCGAGATCAATATGTAAGTATCTAATTCTAAACTATGATGTTTTGTCCATATTTTGTTGTGGAAATGATATCTTTTTTTTTATTTCATATTTTTCTATGATAGACCGAGATGATGATATATAAGAATGACTCATAGAACCAGCTCACTGACCTTCAAATTATGAAGAAGGTTTTGGGGCTTCAATCAGCATAAGCTCCAGGATGGTCGCGTATTCAGACTAGTCATCAATTAGGAAAGAGATAGTTTGTTGACTCTTCTGTGACCAACAATATCGGTCGACCCTCTTATGATGAGTTTGTTCAGCAGCTTCAGCAAGCCGACGAAAAGATCAATGCCATGTTCTCAGTGCTAAAGAACGTTATGGCCTGCATGACTGCGATTGAGACTTCACAAGTTGCATCGTCGAGCAACCCTCACCTCTATCTTCCACTGACATCTTGGATGAGAGAGTTTAATTTATCCATGCATGTTTCACTCTTTCATCTTTTTTTAAGCTGACATCAGATACTTTATTTTGGTTTAAAACATTTCAGTTTTATTTTGGATTTGGACTTCGTTGTTATATATTATTAATGCTATTTAGTTTCATGAACTTTAATTTAGAGTCATTCCTAACAAATTTGACTTTTCACAATGAATTTAATATTAAGAACAAATTATATTTGCAATAATTTTAAATAAATTTGTAATGAAAAAAATTATTTAGCAATGACTCTTTTCTGTAATGAAACTAAATTCATTACATAAACTCATATTCAGTAACAAATTTGACTAAATAAAACATTCATTGCAGAAAACATTTAGCAACAAAATTTATTTCGGCAATGAAAATAAATTTGTTGCAGAAACTTAACTTAGTAACGAATTATCGTATTTTTTTGAAAGTAGTAGCAACGAATTTTGAGATTCAATAACGAAATGTTTTTATTGCAAAAGGTAGACTTTCTATGATAAAAGCAGTGATTTGGGCTTCAGAAACGATTCTTTTGTACCGAATGGTTACGAATTTAAATGCATTGCGAAAAGTTTTCCGCAATAATTTTAGCACTTTCAGTAATGAAAAAAATTCATTGCTGAAAGCCAAAAATCTTGTAGTGTATAGGTCAAGCTTCGAACAAGCTTGAAATTATTTGATCAAACTTGTATCTCAAAATATCACTGAATAAATTTGGGGCTAGATTTGGATTGATTCTCAACCTAGCCTAAACCCATATTGAGCTCAACTTCTATCCTAAATCCCAAACTAAGAGTTCTACTTGAGTCCAACTTAAATTTATCATTAGGACATTCTATTAGGGATCTTTTAGGTTTGGTCAAGTATTTTGGACCAATTAGACCATGAATTTTGGTCAATTTGGCCAATTTGAGTGAAGCCCAACCTTTTTGGGCTAGATAAGTTTATTCTTGTCAGTTATAATTTGGCTTAGACTAGATTCGAACTAGAATTTGGAAAGAAATTTTGGGCTTAGGCTTGGTCTAAAGCTTGAAAGGATTTCTAAGTTAGAGGCAAATAAGAGCAAGGTCTGACTGAATTTAACCCTACTAGGTTTTTGTTTTCTTACTTCGACTCTCTTGCATGCACTTGCTACTCAAGAGAAAATATATTTTTTTGTTGCTTTAGTGTTAGTAAATTGTTATCACTCATAAGCCATATCTACCTTCTACCCTATATATATCGTCCTAACTTTTTTCTATGATCGTAATTAAGCTATTTTTATTTATTACATAACTTGCATCCTCTCTCTCAGATCGACTAAAATTATAAATATATTTTTTGAGCAAATGAAATATTAAGATATAGTATGTAAAATAAATATTATTTAATTATAGAGAAATAATTGTTTTGATTGAATAATGATGGTAATAGGCCACTTAATAAATGCAAAAGTCTTCCATGTTACTTTGACCTTAATTCCTATTGGAGAATAAAGAACATAGCGATCAAATATCTTAGCTAACAAGGCATAGATGATGCCCATACTTAGATAATAGACTTATGAGCTCATTACATCCATAAAGCTATAAAATTAAAGCTAAGAACTAGAATCTAGCTAGCTCTTCAAGGGAAAAAAAAAAATCCAAATGCCAAAACATTCTTATAGGTGCAAGTATAATGCACTCTCTCTCTTATATCATCTCTCTCCTATTTTTTTTTTTTGTTAGCTAATATTTCTACGCTAACAAATCCCAAATGATGGATATCTTTTGCTTTCATTATCTATTAATAAAATAAAGATACATTTTTTATTATCATAATAGAAATAATAGGTATTACTTTTTCCATTTTGTTTGGATCATAAACATTTGAAAGTCAAATTATAGATATTATAATGGGAGACCAAAGTATTTTTCGACTTTTGTCTACTATTATTATGAAAAATGGGAAATGATAATGGAAAACTATAATTTTATTTGATTAAATTTTTATTAACCAAATAAGAAGATATTTGTAGTGATTGAAATTTGAATTTGAATCTAATAATAATTTTGAGTTTGCATTGACAGTAAAAATAAAACAATAATCAACCTTTCTATTATATAATATCTGTTTTTTTGGTATACAAAGTGAGAAAGATTTTTTTGCTTGTTAATGATTGAAACTCAAAAGCTTGCAAATAGATTATTCAAGATTTGAATCTAAATTCTTTTATTTTGAGCAATTACTATAACTAGTTTAATTATCATCTATTATTTTAATTTCAATTATCAATGTCTCTGTTGTTATATGGAAAAATACTGTAACATTTGTTTATATTCCCACTATTAGTCTCTAAAACACTTATATTCTTTATAGTTTAGTTGTGCTGCAACATAAAGAAATAAAAGGAATGAACAAAACAAAAATTTAGGTATCATCTATTAATTTCCTTAGATATGTTTGGATACATCAAATGCATCTTTATTAGTTAGGCCAGCAAGCGCACAGCATTTAGGTAGAGGCAAGCATGACTTAGACTTGCTTAATTTTCTTTTGAATCATGATTTTGAATTTAAATCCAACTCATTTGATAATGTTTAGTTAAGTCCAGATTTTTTTTTTTTCACTTCGTTGACTTACTGAGCCATTTGGGTTAGGCCAAGTCAAGCCAATCTCAAACTTGATTCAATTTAAATCAAATATATATTTATCCAATACAAGATAACAAAAGTACATTATTTAGTTTGTATCTAAAAAAGAAACCAATAATATGGATGATGAATGAAAAGTGCAAAATAGGGGTGTTAATGTTGGTTGCTACTGGTAATGTTATTAATTAACAAGGATACGATTATTTCATTAACGTGTTTTTAATCTATAAATAGCTAATTCCGATACTTGGTCTACAAATCAAAAGATGGTAAATAGGTATAGTTAGAGATTTCAAAATTATTAGGTATTAGATTGAATTTATTTGGACTAGGCTGGATTGGGATTAGCATGGGTTAAATAGGAGAAACATAATCAAAACCTGTGCCTGTGTTTCAAATATGTTAATTTTTACATTCATTGGAATTGAAAATCAAGTTAGATAGGATCTAAATAGATTAAAATAGAATAATATAATATTATAAGAACTTAACTTGGCTACACAACCATCCTTCGCTTAACTCTAGTTAAGCCTATATGAAATTATGAGGCCTCCAAACTAATGATCTGAGCGGTTAGATATGATATGTTATTATTTTAAATATTTAAATATAAAAAAATTATGTAATATGAAGATCTCTAATTATCATTTACATGATACAAAATAATACATATTTTTGTTGACTGTTTGATGCAAGGTTAGAAATATTTAAATTATATAATTTTTTATGTTTAAACGTTTTAAGATAGAAGATTATATTCAAAAGTAAAAATAATTGATATAAAACTTTTATTATTTAAATTTGGCATTAATGAGATTTAAGTATAGGTCCTTTCGAGTATAATTGAGTAAAGTTTATCTAATAATTTTTAAAATTTACGTAATTTTTAGAGCGATGATTTTGTTGTTTTAAAAATTTTTCTATCACGTAAAATGGAATTCGAAGATTAATATCTTTTCATTTAAAATTTATAAAATTGATCAAGAATGAAGTTACCAAGCTAATATTGATCTGCCCTGGCAACATGCTAATCTACACCAAACATTGTCCTGAATCAATTTCTTTTAATTCAACCATTTAAAGTTTTTCACGATGCATTTTTAAGTCCAGCTATTTTTTATTTTAAAGTTTTGAAAGAAAAATTAAACTGCACCTTACTAGTTTGATTCAGAAATGAAAGTAGTTGCAAGAAGTGCTTATTTTTTTAAGAATAATTTTACTTTTTATTTTTTAAAAAAAATAAAAAAATATTTGAAAAATTTTTTATTTCTAAAAATAAAAATATTTTTTTATAAAATATAATTTTAAAATAATAAAAAATTGAGAATAATTTAAAGATACTTTTATTATTTTTATAAAATAAAGAAGAGAATAAAAATAAAAGATAGAAAAGTTGAAAATATGGGGATGAATAATTTTTTTTTCTCGACCTATTATTTTGAAAAAAAGATGTTGTTTAAAAAAAAAATAAAAATATTTTGGAAAATAAAACGCAGCCTAAAAGCGTCTGACCGTCCATTAATTCGGCAAAAGAAAAACCCGCCTTTTAATTTTAAAAGCCAACGTGGATAATAAACTAGTAATATGCCAAAGCTCTTTAATGGCGAATAAGCGGTCCCAAATCCCACTCTGCCGCCGAAGCGGAATGTCGGCCCCTCCAACCATCATCATCATCATCGTCTGATGTTACCGGATGCCATCTTCCTCCTCCCAACCTCCTCTAAAACCCTAACCCTAATGCCATGGATTCCAAGCCGAGAACTATGAACAAAACTCCGATTTCTCTAAACCCTAACCCTTACTCCCTCCTCCTCCTCCTCCTTCTCATCTCGATCCCGGCGGCGGCTTCCTCCGACCTTGATCTCCAACCCGGCGACCGGGAAGCCCTCATCAAGTTCAAGTCCCGCTTGATCGATCCCAGAGCGAGCTTGGCGAGCTGGAACGGATCCATTTGCAGCGATTGGAGCGGAATCTCGTGCGATAATTTCACCGGCCGCGTCGTCGGAATCAATCTCAGTGATTTCGATCTCTCCGGCCCCATTGAACCCGGCTTCTGCAACCTTCCTCTTCTCGAAATCCTAGTTCTCGCCGGCAATGGGTTCTCTGGCCCCATTCCCTCTTGCTTCGGCCGCTTTCGAGCCCTCAAAATCCTAGATCTTAGCCGGAACAAGCTGGATGGGCCGCTGCCTGTCGATCTCGCCAAGCTCCGGCGCCTCGAGGAGCTATCGCTCGCCGAGAATCCCAACATCGGAGGTCTGATTCCAGAGTGGATCGGAAACTTCTCCGCTAAGCTGAAGAAGCTCGATCTTAGATCGGATTCCTTCCAAGGAGAGATTCCGGCGAGCTTGTTTAAGCTCCGATCTTTGAGATTTCTCGATCTTTCGAGCAATCGACTGGTTGGGTTGTTGAGGGAGTTCGATCAGTCGTTGGAATTCCTCAGCCTCGCTTCCAACCAGCTCTCCGGCACCCTCCCGTGCCTCTCGGCATCGGCGCGCTCTCTTTCCGTTCTCAATCTCGCTGGCAACGCCATCGTCGGAGGGTTTCCGACGTGCATTTCGTCGCTGAGGGTGTTAACCGAGCTGAATCTCTCGTCTAACGGCTTGGAATTTAGGATTTCGCCGAGACTCATCTTCTCTGACAAGCTCCTCGTTCTTGATCTCAGCACGAATGCGCTTTCCGGCCCAATTCCGAGTAGAATCGTGGAGGAGCCAGACCGGTCGGGGCTGCTTCTGCTGAATTTGTCGCGAAACCAGCTCTCCGGCGAGATTCCGGCTGAGATCACTGAGCTGAGGAGCTTGCAGGGCTTGTTTCTGGCCCAGAATCAGCTTGTCGGAGAGATCCCCGCGGCGATTGGGAATTTGACCTACCTCCAAGCTCTGGATCTCTCTTATAACTCTCTCTCTGGTCCGATTCCCGTCAGTCTCGCGGGATGCTTCCAGCTCGGGCACCTCAAGCTGGACCACAACAACCTCTCTGGCGCCCTCCGGCCGGAGCTCGACGCGCTGGATAGCCTCAGGATTCTGGATGTTTCCGGGAACCGGATATCCGGCGAGATCCCGCTCCCGTTGGCTGGATGCAAGTCCCTCGAGGTCGTTGATCTAAGCTCCAATGAGCTCGTCGGCGAGATCAACGGCGCCATCCTCAAGTGGCAGAGTCTCCGCTTCCTCTCCCTTGCCCACAATCGCTTCTCTGGCGGCCTTCCGGACTGGATCTTCTCGTTTCAGTCCCTCCAGTCGCTCGATCTCTCCGGTAACCGCTTCTCCGGCTTTATCCCGGATGGCGACTTCAAGGTCAGTGCCGATTTCAACAACATCGATTCCCACGAGTCGTATAACGACAATGGGGTCGCCGGAGAGGTTCGTGTCTCTATGTCGATAGACCTTTCCGGAAGCCGGCAGCTGGAGTTCGGGTACGAGCTCCGGTCAGCAGTGGGGATCGATCTGTCCGATAACTCTCTCCGGGGCGAGATCCCGGAGGGTTTGATTGGGCTGAGGGGATTGGAGTATTTGAATCTCTCTTACAACTGTCTCGGCGGCCGGATTCCGGGGAGCTTGGAGAGGATGGGGAGGCTGAGGCGGCTGGACCTCTCGCACAATTCACTGTCGGGGGAGGTGCCGGCTAGCATCTCAGGGCTGAGGGACCTGGCGGTGCTGAATTTGTCCTACAATTCTCTCTCCGGGCCGGTGCCGACGAGAGACGGGCTGTGGAGGTTTCCAGGGGCGTTTGCCGGGAACCCGGGGCTGTGCCTCGAGTTCTCCGGGGCCGGGTGCGGGGCGCAGGCAAGCCTGCCGGCGGAGGCGGCTGTGGATGGCGGCGGTGGTGGAGAGGAGGGATTGATATCTGTGGAGGCGTTCTGGATCAGCGCCGTGGTTAGCTTCTACACGTCGACGGTGGCCCTGCTCTGCTCCGGCAAGGCCAGGGCCTATCTTTTCCACGAGCTGAAGCCGGAGTTCTAAAGTTCTGGTAACGGACAAGAGAGGCCGTCCGCCTCTGCCTCCGGTGAGATGTACAGTTAGTCCCTTCTCTTGTTATTGCTTTCACTTGTGCAATTAATTTTGCAATTGAAGTGGATTTTACTTAGGTAACAGGTAGTTGCTGGATTAATTAAGATTAAACTAACATTATACCTGTCCTCGTAGAATTCTTTAGAGCCTATTTGGATGGAAAGGATGGGGGGAAGGAGAGGGAAAACAAGGAGAATGGTAATCAAACTTTTGTTTGAGAAGAAATTAAAAAACAAAAAACAAAAGGAATGAGATTACTTATTTCTCTCTCTTTTTTTTAATAATTAAAAAATTTTTATCCTTCAAATTAAGATGTAAACAAGAAAAAGAAATATTTATAATTTTTACCCTTTTTTTACTTTTATTTTTAATTTTTTAATTTCTTTTATAATAAAGAATATATTAATAAATTAAAAATATAATTTTTTCCTTTCCTTTTTTATTCAAATATAATAGATCTATATTATCCTTCTTTTTTTTATTTCTCTTTTTTTTTTCATCATCTCATTTCTTTTCCTTCAAAAGATCCAAGCGGATGCTTAATAGTCATACTTCCCTCAATGACTAAAACCTCATTGATTTTGAATTAAGCATTGAATGATGTATTCTAGGGATGGTAATTTATGTTTCTGCATTGAAGTTAAGGTATAACAGTATATATATGGATTAGCTAATCGTATCAAAATTTTAAACATAAATATGATATGATTATTATTCAAATAATATGACACAACACATATAATTCATTTAACAAATAAATGTTATTGTGTTGACACGATACGATTCACTTAATACGAATAGATATGATCTGTTTAATATGAATATACATGATTTAATTCACTTAGCTAGTTTCATTTAATATGTTATCAATTAGATGAGTCCTATTTTTGAATTGGTAGGTCAACTCATGATATGATAAGATTATTTCATGTTATAATTGTGTCAACATGTTTATGATATGGACTTACTTAAGGTCAACATAAATTCATTTATTTTGTATTGGGTTTGAGCTGTATTTGCGTGTTTCAATTTTGCTACTCCTAGTGTGTCATACTATGAATCTTTAAAAATTAGAAAATATATATTGGGATCTATCCATATTTTTTATGGTATCCTTGAGTGAGAACATAGCTTACTTTCAAGTGATGTCAGAGGAGAACATCAAAGAAAACGAGTATTTTTATCTCAAAAACAGTAAATAATATATATAGTGAATATATTCACTGGTAAAAGTGAAGTCCCAGGGTAAAAGATGAAAAATCAAATGACTTTGTTATATATATATATATTTTTATGGTATAAATACTCCCTAGAATAGTCCATATATTTATTAATCTATTCTTAACAATCAGGACTGATGTGTTGAAAGCAATCCATCAAATTTTATCTCCGTATCCACGGTGCTGTTCTTTAACCACAAAATTGAAGAATTAATTATGCCATCAATAGACGGTAAGTATTTATTGCATTCAATGACAAAGTCATGTGAATTTCCCATATCTGGGTGATTGGGAAGCATGGATTTGGACATTCCTGTAGACGACATCTGTTTTAGATGATGACCAGCTTTCAAAATTTACTCTTTCAATGTCTGTACAATTAACAGGTTCAGTTGCAACTGCTGTTAATACAAATTGGTTTGTTCTTCCCCGTCGTGTGGTAAACAAGCCTGCCAACTTATTCCTTTGTCTACACTGCACAAAAAGATGAAAGCCTCCTCTATTCATCCTCCAAGCAACGCCTATATGAGGAGAAGCAAAGGAGCACAACTCTTCATCCCGTTTAACCTCAGCAACCTCCTCCGCTATCGTCACCCAAGCCTCCACTCCCTCATCCATTCACAAATTACAGAATTCTCCGGAAATGACCTTCCACAGCTAGTGGAGTAAAATCAAGCCATCGGTCCTGCGGTCCTGCCCCATGCATTCTCGTCAATCCTCCAGGGAGCTTTGCCGTCCAAAATGAACTCGTTCGGCTTGAAACCTTTGGCTGTGGTCGCCATCAACTCTCCTCACTGAATTTCTTAGCTGCTCTGCAATGTAATATGCATCGCCCGGTGATGCAAAAATTTGTGAGATTATGTTTAGATCAAGGTTTTTGGAAGAGATTTCACCTAGAATGAGAATATTAAAATTTTAAAACTAAATTTTCATTTTGGCTACTTTTAATAAAAAATTTCTAAAATTTTACGAAAGTTTAGATAGGGATTTGAAGGACCTATCCCATTTTAAAACCCACTTCTAGAGATGTTATTTATAATTTTTTTTAAAATAGTCATTTATAAAAATACGATGGCTCGTAAATAAACAAAAATGTGATGATATTTTTTTGTAAATAACACATGAATTTATTTTTGGATAATTTTTGTAAATAATATTTTTGGACTATTTCTTGTCAATAAATTTATGTTTGTGTAAAAGCTTTTAGTGATAAATGTTTACATATCATTGTAAATATCTATTTTTAAATTCATAATTTACAAAATATTTACAATTATAAATTGTAAATATTAAAGATATTTACATAATTTATCAATATTTGAAAATTTTATAAATTTATAATAAATTTATAATATTATAAAATTTATTATATAATATCATAAAGTTACAAATATTTATAAGGTAAAATATACTATTAATTCTTAAACTTTCAACCGTTATAGTTTAATTCCTTATATTTTAAGAACGTTACATTTCTAACATTTCATACTATATAAGAATATTTGATTTTAACAAGACCATTAGCGATGCCATGAAATATTATCACTAAATAATGATGCAACAGTGCAAAAAAAAATAGCTATAAATTAACGATGAATTAGCGATGAACAAAATTAGTGAGGTAAATGTCGTTTAGTAATCGCTAATTAGTGATATTTAAAATACGTGCCATTAATTAGTGATGCGGTGATGGCGTTGCTAATTAGCGATGTGTGCATGCTTCACAGTGACGCAAGCACGCGTTACTTATTAGCAATGCTCATGGGTGCATCGTTGGTGTGCATCGGATTAGTGATGCATGTGGGTTGCTAAAGGCTCGATCGTAGCGATGCACGAGCGCAAATTAGTGATGTATGCACGTGTTGCGGATCAATGATGCGTGCATGCCTTGCTAATTTGGTGCCCATGCATGCCTGCTAATTTGGTGCCCATGCATCAATCTTTTTGGTCCATAACATCATACTTGATCAGTCTGGCCTAAACCTTTTAGATGCGGTAGTATCCATCAAACTTTTTTCGTTAGATTTCCTATCAGTAAAGGGGTGGGCGACTTCCACGCTTCTCTACGGCGGGATCTATGGCTACTCCCCGGACAAGAAGAGCGAGAACGGCAAGCTGAGGCTCTTCTACGAGTGCGCTCCCATGGCCATGAGCTTCATCGTGGAGTAGGCCGGTGGAAAGGGATCCGACGGCCATCAGAGGATTCTCGACATCCAACCCCAAGAGTTGAGTGATCCTAATACTCTATTGTTACCAGAATTTACAGCACCCCCATCTTACGTGGTTTTAACGCCCTCTTCTTTTTTTTTTTCGTTCCTCTCTCTCTCTCCACCTTTCCTTTTGCGAGCGAGCTTGGCAGATTCATCAGAGTTCCGCTATTCATTGGAAGCGTGGAAGAAGTAGAAAAGATGGAGAAGTTCCTCGCATAAACATTCATGAATCCCGAATTCCTCCTAAGCGGCAATATTCCCTTGGCCTATCTGGAGGACGAGGACAAATGGACCCATTCTCCAGAAGAGATATTCGAAAATAGATCAGTAAATGTCAGAAATCTAATATTTGTTTTGGGAAATAAAAACGCAACATGATACAGAAATTAGCGATGCCTAATTAGGCATTGCTAATTATTATCACTATTTAGCAACGTCGATATCAATTGCTAAACTCATCGCTAATTAGCGATGAAATAGTTCGGCGTCACTAATTTTTATAGTGATGATCATTTTATCGACAATTTTTTTGGTGTTATTATTGTGTCGTTAATTAGATTAATGATAATTTTTTTGATTAGCGATGCAAAATAGTTTCACTAATTTCAAAATTCTTATAGTGATTATAAGTTTAGTTAAAACTGATAGAATAGCTGAGGTGCCACCTAAGACAACATCTTCGTGGTCTCCTAACAAAAGCGTTGGCCTGAACCAAGTATAGAGCAGGATTAGGTGCTTTGAAAGAGCCTTTTCTTATAAGAGGAAAGAGAGTTCACGTAGGCCTTTTGCTAGGCACTCTTAAAAAAGCATGGAAGCCGAGTTAGCGCAAAGGATACTCACTATCCCTTTGCCGATTATGGCTGTCCCTGACACCAGATTGTGGCGGCGATCTTGCCTCTCCTGTGCCCCTACTAGAGACCTCATTGACAGATTCTGACCATGGATTTTGGGGTTGGGGGAGGTGACTTGGATCTGGCGTCCATCCTAGGATCCAACTATTTCTGTGAAGCTTAAGTGGGACCGTCTTCCTATGTGTTCTCTCTTGGCTGGTTATGGATTCTCTATTTCACCTCTTTGTCCGATCTATGGGCTGCAGGAGGAGACGGTTGAGCACGCCATTCTTACTTGCTCTTGTGCGGTTCGGATCTGGCAGCTGCTTCCTTTACCCGGGGATATCGGAGGAGGGTACCACCCGTCTTTCTCTTCTTCACGCCATTCGGTTGTCTGTCCAGTGTGGGCCCTGCTTTAAGGGTGTTCATTCTGCTTATCTGGCTTATTATATTTGGCTGACCCGAAATAAGGCGGTCTTTTCTGATAAGGTGGTTTTTCCTCAGCTGATATACCGCTCGACTGCCTCTCTGGCTAAGGAGTATGTTCATTCTCACTATGGTACTCATTTTGATGGACCTGGCCTCTGGGACTCCCTTACTGCTTTGGCAGCGCACCATTCTACGGTCTTCATCTCTTGGGAGCCTATTGACTCAAGTATTGATTTGATGATTAATAAAAGACATGAGTATTTATTATGTTTCTAATAGATTTAACAAGTGTTACAGGGATTAAAAATGTTTGATCAATCAAAAGGAATAAAGAAACAAGTTTTGAATCAAAATGTAAAAGAATTTTTTAAAGTTCAGAGCTTGGAGTCGACACCAAATGGTCAGGAGCCGACCCCAAGGCGTATCAGAAGTTTTCTGAAATTTTGGCACGGTCTGGAGTCGACACCCAGAGTTTCAAAGCCGACTCCAACCTGAGATACAGAGAAGCATATTCTGTTTCAGTTTCTGGAGCCGACACCTGAGAGTTTGGAAGCCGACACCTGATTTTCTGGAGCGACTCTAACTTGAGAATAGAGAGCGTATTTTTATGAGCATTTCTGAAGCCGACACCTTCGGATTACGGAGTCGACCCCCGTAAGCGGCGAGCCGACACTTAACTTTCTCGGAGCCGACTCCTCAACAACTTTTTATTTTCTATTTTTGGATACCCGACTTGGAGCCGAAACCTGAAAAGTTGGAGCCGACTCCAACCTATCAGGAACGGATTTTTTATCTGTCAGAACAGACTCCAACGGTAATATTTCTTTTTACCTAACCTCTAACGGCTATTTTCTTTGTGTGTAGAAAGATCCAAACAACTCACAACGGCTATATTTCCACCTAAACCTGGATTAAGGGATCTATAAAAAGGGGGAACCGTTTGTTTGAAAAGGAGAGAAAAAAGAAAAAGAAAAAGAAATATTTATGAAAAATCCAAAAATCTTGAGAGAGAAATCAAAAGGAAAGACTCAAGCTTACATCAACCAATCCAAGAGAGTCCGAAAGAGAAATCCAAAGCATTCAAGTTCAAAATCGAAGGATTTTTCAAGTGAAGAAAAAGAAAGCAAAAGCCTGTTTTTTTCAACTTCTCAACTGCAATTTTTGTGAAGAATCTGAGCTGAGGCCTGATTCAACATTTCAAAGGAGAAGAGGAAAAGAAGAAAAAAAAAAAGCTCAAACCAAATTCACTTCAAACAGGCTTTTCTTATCCTTGTTTAGTTTATTGTTTATTTGCTCATTTGAGGAGCTGCTGTGTACTTAAACTCTATTTTTCATTAGTATTTGCTAATTCAATCAGGGATTGAATTAGTGGAGGTAGTATACCTCGGTACAAGCTAAGGATAGCTTGTTGTTGGGTTTGTGCTGGTGAGCCCGAAAAACCAGCTGGGTTTGTTGTGATCCCGGGAAAATAACAAGTTTTGAGTTGTGAGCTTGTAAAACAACTCGACTGTAATCAAAAGGATTATAGTGTGGACCCAAGTGAAGCTTGGGAGTGGACGTAGGTGTTGGATACACCGAACCACTATAAAATCTTTGTGTTGCTTTGTTTCTTATCCCTCTATCTCATTTATTTGTGATTAGCATTTATCTACTTTGCACTTAAGCTCTTTCATATCAAAGCAAAAAGTTTTTTAAAAGAGTTAATTTTTTAAGAACCCAATTCACCCCCCTCTCGGGTTGCCATCTGAGCCAACAATTGGTATCAGAGCTAGTGCTCATTTCTTGTTTGATCCAACGATCAAGAGTTAAAGATCCAAATGGCAGCTCAAGCTGGATCATATGCTGAAGGTCATTCTACAATAGACCTCCTTTATTAATGGTTCTAATTATTCTTATTGGAAAGCTAGAATGAGAATTTTATTCAAGCTTTAGATTATGAGCTTTGGAGTGTATCACTAATGGACCTAGCACACCCATACACTTAGTAGATGATTCAATAGTTCCTAAACCCGAAAGGGATTGGAATGAGAACGATAGAAAAATGGCTCAGCTCAATGCTAAGGCCATGAATGTTTTATATTGTGCTTTAGATGCTAATGAGTTTAATAGAATTTCTACATGTATTTCCGCAAAAGAAATTTGGGATAGACTAGAAGTTACCCATGAGGGTACTAATCAAGTCAAAGAATCTAAGATTAATATTCTTGTTCATAAGTATGAATTGTTTAGCATGGAACAAAATGAAACTATCACATGCATGTATACTAGATTTACTGATATTGTAAATGGTCTAAAAAGTCTTGGTAAGACCTATACTAACTCTGAATTGGTTCGTAAAATCCTTAGGTCTCTTCCAAGATCATGGGAAGCGAAAGTAACTGCCATCCAAGAAGCCAAAGATTTAAATACATTACCTTTGGAGGAGCTACTTGGATCATTGATGACCCATGAACTGACATGAAGCAACATCAAGAGGAAGAGGTCAAAAGAAGAGAACAATTGCCCTCAAAGCTGCAGAAATTGAGAAGAGCAGCAGTGATGAAGAAGAAGATGATGATGATGAGAGACTGCACTTCTTGCTAAGAAATTCAAAAGATTTATGCAAAGGAGATCCTTCCACAAGAAAAAATTTGGAACAAAGATGGATGGTGAAAAAGAAAAAGAAAAGGACAAGGATAAAGAGAAAGACCCCTCATATGCTATGAATGTAAGAAAGGGCACTTTATATATGATTGTCCTCAATTGAAAAAGGGATACAAGAAAAAGAAAAAGGCATATGTTGCAACATGGAGCGACAGCGAAGAATCCTCATCCGAGGAGGAACAAAAGGAAGTTGCAAATATTTGCTTTATGGCAAAAGACGATGAGGTATGTACCGAAACACATGACTTTACCTTTGACGAATTGCTTGATGCATTTAATGAATTAGTTAGTGATTTCAAATTCTAAAAAGAAAAGCAAAGTTTTGAAAAATGATAATTCAAATCTTGTCAAGGAAAGGATAAACTAACACATGAAGTTGAAGAATTGAAATCTGAAAATAAGAATTTGTTAAAAGATAAAGAGTCAATTTCTAATGAAAATGTTAGCTTAAAGAAAGAAGTTGATAAATATAAAATATAGTTGATAAATTTACATATAGCTCAGAAAAACTTAATTTGTTATTGAGTAATCAAAGAGCAGTATTTGATAAAGCTGGATTAGGTTATAAGCCTAACAAGAAACAAAAGTATGTTAAAAATTTCTTTAGAAAAGAACAGGATAAAAATGATGTTTCATTATTGTTGTAACAAAAAGGACATAAAGCTTATGAATGCAATTTTAGAAAAATTAACAAGAATTTAAATAGTAAAGGAAAGAAAATATGGGTTCCAAAAGGAACAATCTTTGTTGCTACTAACCATGAAGGACCCAAGAAAGCTTGGGTACCTAAACAGAAAGTTTGATTACTTTGCAGGAGTGTCTTGCGGCCAAAAGATCAAAACGAAAGTGGTATCTTGATAGCGGCTGCTCAAGACACATGACGGGTGACAAGGAGCAATTCATCACCCTTGAGGATAAAAGAGGAGGAGTTGTACATTTGGTGATAATGGTAAAGGCCAATTATGGGATTTGGTAAAATTCAGATAACTTCCTCCACTTTATTGAAAATGTCTTATATGTAGATGGTTTAAACATAATTTAATTAGTATTAGCCAATTGTGCGATAAAGGTTTCAAAGTTTCATTTGAAGCTTCTATCTGCACCATTCTAATCCCATTGACAATAGCATTATATTTACTGGATATAGAAATGGACAATGTATACTTAATTGATTTGGATAATTTGTCTACTAGTAATCATTGCTTAGTTGCTGATAATGCTAATGTAAATGAGATTGGATGGCTATGGCATCGTAGATTAGGTCATGCAAGCACACACTTGATTTCAAAATTGATTAGAATGGATTTAGTTAAAGGACTTCCAAAGTTAGATTTTGAAAATAACCAAATTTGTGATGCATGTCAATTTGGAAAACAAACTAGAAACTCTTTCAAATCTAAAAATATTGTTTCCACTTCTAGGCCACTAGAGCTACTTCACATGGACCTTTTTGGACCTACTAGAACCACAAGTCTAGGAGGAAAGAAATATGGTCTTGTGATAGTAGATGATTATTCTAGATTCACTTGGGTATTATTTTTGGCTCACAAGGATGAGACTTTCTCAATATTTTTGAAATTCTTCAAGAAAGTCACTAATGAGAAAAAAACACCATAGTGTCTCTTAGAAGTGATCATGGCACTGAATTTGAAAATCATTTGTTTGAAAGTTTTGCATTGAACATGGCATTCATCATAATTTCTCTGCACCTAGAACACCTCAACAAAATGGAGTTGTAGAAAGAAAAATAGGACTTAGAAGACATGGCCCGTACCATGCTATGTGAAAGCAACCTACCAAAATACTTTTGGGCGGAAGCTATAAACAGCATGTTACATCCTTAATAGAGCCTAATTAGGCCAATTCTTAAGAAAACTCCCTATGAATTATGGAATAATAGGAAACCAAACATTAGTTATTTTCATGCATTTGGTTGTAAATGTTTTATTCATAATAATGGAAAAGATAATCTTGGTAAATTTGATGCAAAATCTGATGAAGGCATATTCTTAGGATATTCAACAACTAGTAAAGCCTATAGAGTATTTAACAAGAAATCCTTAATTGTAGAAGAATCTATTCATGTAGTTTTTGATGAGTCTTTAGCATCAAGTTCAGAAAAGATTGATGATGAGGAAGATACAAATATTCTAGAAAGAGATATTAAAAAATTAAATATAGATGTATCTTCAGATCATGAACAAGAAGAAATGATGATTCACCTAGGTTGATGTTATTGATACTAATCATAATGAAGTAGATCTTCCTAGAGATTGGAGATATGCCTATGGTCATCCGAAGGAATTGATTATAGGTGATCCATCTCAAGGAGTAAGAACTAGATCATCTATGAGGAATATCAATAATCATCTTGCATTTGTATCTCAAATTGAACCTAAAACTATTGAAGAAGCTGAAAAAGATAGTAATTGGATGCTAGCTATGCAAGAAGAATTAAAATTTACTAGGAATAATGTATGGTCCTTAGTTGATAGACCTAAAAGTCATTCAGTTATAGGATCTAAATGGGTATTTAGAAATAAATTGGATGAAAATGGCATAGTAATTAGAAATAAAGCTAGATTAGTTGCAAAAGGATATAATCAAGAAGAAGGAATTGATTTTGATGAAACTTTTGCACCTGTAGCTAGATTAGAAGCAATTAGATTACTACTTGCATTTGCATGTCATATGAACATCAATTATTTCAAATGGATGTTAAAAGTGCATTTTAAATGGTTTTATAAATGAGGAAGTTTTTGTGGAACAACCACCTGGTTTTGAAGATCATGAATTTCCAAATCATGTTTTTAAATTACACAAAGCACTATATGGTTTAAAACAAGCACCTAGAGCTTGGTATGATAGGTTAAGCAAATTTCTAATTGAAAATGGTTTTTCTAGAGGAAATGTAGATAAAACCCTATTTTTGAAAAGAAAAGACAAAGACTTATTAGTAGCACAAATATATGTAGATGATATTGTATTCGGTGCTACTAACAATCTTGTGTCAAGAATTTGCTAAGCTAATGCAGGGTGAATTCGAGATGAGCATGATGGGAGAACTCAACTTCTTCCTAGGACTCAAATCAAGCAAAGCAAAGAAGGGATTTTCATCAACCAAACAAAGTACACAAAGGAAATCTCAAGAAGTTTGGAATGGAATCAATCAAACCCCTTGGAACACCTATGAGTCCTTCATGCAAATTGGATAAAGATGAAGACGGTAAGAAAGTTGATCAAAAACACTATAGAGGTATGATCGGATCTACTTTACTTAACTGCAAGTAGACCTGATATCATGTTTGCTGTTTGTTTATGTGCTAGATTTCAATCAGAACCTAAAGAATCTCACTTAATTGCTGTAAAAAGAATACTAAGATATCTAAGTGGAACAAAAATGTAGGATTATGGTATTCTAGAGACTCAACACTTAATTTGATTGCTTATTCTGATTCTGATTATGCTGGATGTAAACTAGATAGAAAAAGTACAAGTGGTGCATGTCAATTTTTAGGAAGTAACTTAATCTCTTGGTTTAGCAAAAAGCAAAATTCGGTTGCATTATCTACTGCTGAAGCAGAATATGTTGCAGCTGGAAGTTGCTGTGCTCAAATCCTTTGGATTAAGCGACAACTTGAAGATTATGGCATAACACTTGATAAAACTCCTATTAGATGTGATAATACAAGTGCAATCAATTTAACTAAGAATCCAATACAACATTCAAGAACTAAGCACATTGAAATTAGATATCACTTTATAAGAGAACATGTAGCTAACAATGAAATTTGCCTTGATTATGTTAATACTGAAGAACAGTTAGCTGATATATTTACAAAACCTTTGAGTGAAGAGAGATTTTGTTATCTTAGAGGAGAATTAGGAATTTGTGATCCTTTGGAATGATTTTGAAACACCTAAGGAATGATTATCTAGAATTCAATCAATTTCTTGATTTCTTTCATGACTTTAAGGACAATTTATCTAGACTTTTGAGCAATTTGATTCTCCACATTCCAAAGATTTTTTAAAAATTTATTGACCTTATTTTGACAAGTTTCGGCTGCTTGAAACTCATTTATTTTTCTCTGAAACTGTCAGTGGAGTCGACACCTTAATCTGTGGAGTCGACACCTTGTCTGTGTCGCTCTCGTCTCTGACCTTGGAGCCGACACCCGCTTAAGCGGAGCCGACTCCAGCTCGGCGCTAACAGTGTTAGCGACTTGGAGTCGACACCCGACTTTGCGGGAGTCGACACCTGGTGGACCCAAATTGATTATATTAGGGCAGAGTCGACACCTTCTCATTTTCTATCTTCTCCAAATCTTCTCCAAAACCCCTCCAAACCTCCCAAAGCCAAATACTCCTCAAATCAACATTCCCTAAGATTCCAATGGCACCTAAGCGTAGGGGATCGGTCTTTGATGCTCCCGTGGCTACAAGGAAGCGCACGGCTCGGCGTCCCATCGTGAACCTTCCCCAAGCGATGATTCCTCTTCAACTCACTCGGATAATCCTAGCCCTTCTCTCCTCAAGTAGATATCCTTGCTGGGCGAGTCATAACCATGGGAAGAAAGGTGGATTTCGATTTCTTTGAAGCCAAGGGTTTTGCAATCGGTAGACAAATTAAAGAGCTCGTTGGGATAAGGTATGTTCTTTGGATGTTCCCACTTATCCAGCCCTAGTTAAGAATTTTATCTCAATTTATCAAGGGGAGATGGTGGAATAGTCAGTTCTGTAAGAGGGAAGAGAATCATCTCACATTTTAGATCTTAGGAAATCTTTTAGGCATCCCTGTCACTGGGCTTGCGGCGGACATTCACAGTGAGAGATCAGATGCTTTGTCAAGGATGTTAGGAAGAGAAATAACAGAGTTTGAGGAAGTTAGGGCAAATCAATTGCCACTTGAACTTAGATTGCTGCATAACATTTGTGGTAGGATCTTATTTCCAAGACTGGTCGTTTTGAGTATGTCTCAGAGCGAGACATAGTGATTATGGATAGTATCTTGACGGGTCAGCCAATTAATCTTGCTGGAATGATGATATGGTATATGGCTGAGGCCGGCAAGAGGAGATCTTCATTGCCTTATGGGATGATCCTAACCATGGTTTTTAGAAGTCAAGGAGTTGTGATTTCTGACAATGAGCCATCAAAGAACCTTAGCACACAGATTACTACAGCTTGGCTACTGTGCACAGAATGGGATTTGTAAAAGTGGATGGTAGATGGGAAAGGAAAGGCCATCTGGATGAGAGAGCAGCTGATATTAGGGCTACTGCACCATCTGAGGCAGGTCCATCAGCGAGACATCCATCACCAGAGCCTAGCAATCTTCACCACCACGGCACCTACTCCAGCTCCTGCACATGTACCACCGCCTATGTCATCTATTGGTTTTTCTGATATCCAGTTAGAACAGCTTAAAAGTTTATTTGCTACTCACAAGGAAGAAATGAAAAAGAAATTGACAACAGTTTAATGAATTTAAGAGAAATATTATTCTTTGGATGAAAGAATTGGTAAAATTGAATCTACACTTGGAGCCTCCGTAGAATCTTTGAAGAATGATCTCAAGAATATTTTTGAAGAACTTAAAGATATTGGTGGAGATTCAGAGACTTACTCCAAATGCAATTGAGCTTCAGGACAAAATTATGACTATGTGCATTTGTTGATAGAAGACTAAAGGAATTTGTAAGAACTCAAAGTGAAGGAATGGGAAAAATATTAGAAGATTTGCAAAGACTTCTTAGAACTAATCTTTGATTACATTGTAATGAAGTTCTTTGATGTAATTAAAAGATGATGTTTAGTTTAGTTTGATGTTGATTTACTTTTCACTAAAGTCTTGATGTAATGAAGTGTAGTTTAGTTTGAAATTTTGATGTAATGAAGTTTCTTTTTGCAATATGATGTAATACTTGACTTTATGTAATGAACTTATTTGATACTTAATGAATATCATTTGATCTTTGAAGCATCTCTCAATTTTATCATTTAACTTGAAACTTCTTAACCTTTTTGTTGATTACAAAAAAGGGGGAGAAGTAATTTGATAGTCGTATATGCATCAAAAGTTAAAAAGAGGGTAAAGTATTTGACATATGTGCACTTAATTTGATATAATTTGATATGCATTGTTTAATCAGTATCAAACATTAAAAGTTTACTGTTAAATTGAGTATCATAGGGGGAGCTACTTCATTCAGGGGGAGCTTACCTATGAGAACTAAATATTTGAGAAATTTGAGTTGAAAATCTTATTGTCTAACTCATGCATATGCTCAATGTTTTTATAATCATCAAAAAGGAGGAGATTGTTGACTCAAGTATTGATTTTGATGATTAATAAAAGACATGAGTATATTTACTATGTTTCTAATAGATTTAACAAGTGTTACATGGATTAAAAATGTTTGATCGATCAAAAGGAATAAAGAAACAAGTTTTGAATCAAAATGTCAAAAGAATTTTTCAAAGTTCAGAGCTTGGAGTCGACACCCAAATGGTCAGGAGCCGACCCCAAGGCGTATCAGAAGTTTTCTGAATTTTGGCACGGTCTGGAGTTGACACCCAGAGTTTCAGAGCCGACTCCAACCTGAGATACAGAAAAGCATATTCTGTTTCAGTTTCCAGAGCCGACACCTGAGAGTTCGGGAGCCGACTCTAACTGAGAACAGAGAGCGTTTTTATGAGCATTTCTGGAACCGACACCTTCGGATTACGGAGTCGACCCCCGAAAGCGGCGAGCCGACACTTAACTTTCTCGGAGCCAACTCCTCAACAACTTTTTTTTTCTATTTTTGGATACGACTTGGAGCCAACACCTGAAAAGTTGGAGCCGACTCCAACCTATCAGGAACGATTTTTTATCTGTCAGAACAGACTCCAATGGTAAGATTTTTTTTTACCTAACCTCTAACGGCTATTTTCTTTGTGTGTAGAAAGATCCAAACAACTCACAACGGCTATATTTCTCACCTAAACCTGGATTAAGGGATCTATAAAAAGAGGGGTTTTAAAAGGGAGAGAAAAAATAGAAAAAGAAAAAGGAAATATTTTGTGAAAAATCTAAAAATCTTGAGAGAGAAATCAAAAGGAAAGACTCAGAGCTTATATCAACAATCCAAGAGAGTCCGAAAGAGAAATCCAAAGCATTCAAGTTCAAAATCGGAGGATTTTCCAAGTGAACAAAAAGAAAGCAAAAGCCCTTTTTTCAACTTCTCAACTGCAATTTTTTGAAAAATCTGAGCTGAGGCCTGATTCAACATTTCAAAGAAGAAGAGGAAAAGAAGAAAAGAAGAAAAACTCAAACCAAATTCGCTTCAAACATGCTTTTCTTATCCTTGTTTAGTTTATTGTTTATTTGCTCATTTGAGGAGCTACTGTGTACTTAAACTCTATTTTTCATTAGTGTTTGCTAATTCAATCGGGGGATTGAATTAGTAGAGGTAGTATACCTCGGTACAAGCTAAGGATAGCTTGTTGTTGGGTTGTGTGCTGGTAAGCCCGAAAAACCAGCTGGGTTCGTTGTGATCCCGGGGGAAACAACAAGTTTTGAGTTATGAGCTTGTAAAACAACTCGACTGTAATCAAAAGGATTATAGTGTGGACCCAAGTGAAGCTTAGGAGTGGACGTAGGTGTTGGATACACCGAACCACTATAAATCTTTGTGTTTGCCGTGCTTTGTTTCTTAGTCTCCCTCTATCTCATTTATTTGTGATTAACATTTATCTACTTTGCACTTAAGCTCTTTCATATCAAAGCAAAAAGTTTTTTAAAAGAGTTAAATTTTTTAAGACCCAATTCACCCCCCCTCTTGGGTTGCCATATGGGCCAACAGAGCCCCCACCCCCGGGTTATGTCAAAGTGAATTTTGATGGCTCTATCTCGGATTGACTTGCTGGATCCGGGTTTGTTATTCGTGGGCCTAAGGGAGTGATGATTGCGGCAGGTGGTCATGGCTCTCTTGATTTGTCGGTCCCTATGGCTGAGCTGTAGGCTGCTTAGGCTGGCATCACCTACTGTCCGTCAGTTGGGCTCTCGTCGGTTGGTTATTGAGGGAGATTCCTCACGGTGGTTCGTTGGATTAGACGAGAAGCTGGTTCCTTCTCCCCCACAATCCTCTGCTCCTTGATATTTGGGCTTCCCTTCAGGCTACTTCTGCGTCTCAGATCCGTCACGTTTACGGAAGCTAACGTTGCGGCTGATTGGGTTGTCTCTACTGTAGCTCGCCACCCCGGTGGGAATGGTTTGTGGGTGACCCCTGCCCGATTATTCTGAAACAAATTTTGTACTCTGATCTATCGGGCTTGACTCATACTAGACTGGTGTGATCGCCCGCTTATAACCAAAAAAAAAAAGCTTGGAAGCCCGAGGCTCAATTTGCCTAAGGAGGCTTGGAAGCTCACTTTAAAAGGATGATCTCATCTGAGTAAATCTAATGCTCATTCAGACCTACTCCCTCATCAGAGCAAGTCTCTTTGACCTTAGGAATGGGGCGCATATAATTGAGCCAAATTAAGCTGGTATTGTGTTGACCTCTAGCCTCAACATCTTATTGTCTTTAGGCCATGTCAATAGCTAGCATGACTTATGGCCATCTTGGCCAGCATGCTACTAAGGATCCCCTTATTATTATTATTATTATTATTTTTTTTTTTTGGGGGGGGGGGGGGGGGTGGGTTATATGTTCCTTTCTCCTCTCTTCCTTTCTTTGTTTTGTATCTTCTCGGTCGAAACTTCTTGCTTAAACGTCCTTTCTCCTCTCAAAAGTAAGACAACTATAAAGTCTACCTTTGACCTCTTTATTTTCTTTTTCTCTCTCTAATTTGACATTAAAGGGCCTTAATTAAGCGCCTCCATACCCCTCACATTCTTCTATTTTTGCAAAAGAATTGGTTAGGACATAGAGTATCCCTCTCTAAGGAAAGATCAAACGAGGTCCACTTTAATTCGTCCTTTGGTCAAAATCTAATGCCATCGGTAATAAATTTATAAATATTATAATATTAATATATTTTAATATTATAAATAATTAACTTTCAATTCAACTCATCTAAGCCTTTTTTTTAACTGTATAGGATCGGCTACATAAATATGCTTCTTCGACTCTACTTAACGGGACGTCCTAATCCTTCTCATAGTTTGATTTATAATAGATTTATATTTTAAGAGATTTGATGGATTTTATGTTGGCTGTCAACTTTCTAACGTAATCCTCCTCCTTTATTCAGATTTAGGACCGATCTTGATAAAGTTTCTAATATTATAAATAATTTTATTAAAAATATTATATATTTTTAAATACTTATAGTTTTATTACTTATATTAAATTTACAAATTTTAGCTATATTCAGGCTTGGACCATTGGGCGTTGGGGGGAGGGGAAGGCCATGTCGCCCTTACCTAACCCTAATGTTGGGTAAATAAATAAATTTTATCCATTTATATAATAAATTATGTAAATATTTATAAATTATGGTCTAACTAATGCTTGTGTAAGTTATAAATATTTTTAAATTTATAATGTTATAATATCTATAAATTTATAAATATTATATATTTATTATAATATTATAACATTATTTTAAATAATAAAATAAATTATCATAAATATTTATAATTGTAAATATTTTGATATTATAATAGTATTTAAATATTTTAAAAAATATATGCTTGTCTAAATATTTTTATAATATTTATCTTACCTAACCAAATTTCAATTATTTACAAAAGATGTAAACATTACAAAAGTAATATAGGTAGACAATCAATTATTTATCAAAATGTGGTATTATTTTTTAAATAATACATTTTTAGACTTTCAAATACTCATTTTGCAATTCCATAAACAAAGTGATGTATTAAAATAATGAATTTTATAATCTTTAGATAAAATTTTATTTTTAAACATAATAATTCAAACAAAAAAATTATAAAATTTAAAATTTTGAAATATTTTATTTTAAAATTTTATGCATTTTCAAAATAACTCATCTAAATGCGGTATAGAGGCATGGCTGAGCAACCGCAACCACATGTCCATCCTTGCCTTGTATCAAGTATGTGCACAACCATTGATAGTGCACAGCCATATGGTAATGCAGTGGCTCCTTCAATGCGGATGGGGCATGGACCCAAGGTGGATCAAGCCATTTGATTGTTTTTTATACTTTTTGGAAGGAAGGTGAAAGAAAAAAGGGGAAGAAGAGAATGAGAGTAACTGGTTCCTCTTATTTTTTCTCAATAAGGGTAAATTTATTAACTCCCAAATAGGAGGTAAGGGAGAAGAAATGTTTAAGTTTTTTTTTAAGACCAAATATTCCTTTATTTCTTACTCTTCGTTCTCTTATTTTCATGGTTCATTTAATTTTTGAAGGGATATAATTGTCACGTAACTCTTTCCTTTTTTTTTTTCTTCCTTTCTATCCAAACAAAATAATTGATATTATCTTTTTTTTTTTCCTTTCCAATAAGATAAAAAGAATAATCCTTCTTTCTCTTTCTTACCCTTTCATTCTTTTTCTTTTTTTATTCTTGTCTTCCTTCCTCTCAAGATCCAAACAAAGCGTTATGGTTCCACTTAACCCTTTGAGCACGACTTCTCTTTGAGACTGGTTTCGGAAGTTGGTCGGTTGTTTTGATGGGTAGGAATGAGGTGGCCGCGTTAAATTCAGGCACTCATTCTCCATCCACCCCATGAGTTGCGGTGGTCCATGCGTAGAGGTATTAGGAATAATTCCTCGTGAATCGCGCACGGTGCAGAATCGCGCACACCGTATAGAGTGATTGATCCATATATGCAGTATGAGAAGGATGAAAATATCCTTACTTACGTGTGCGGAGACCAATTACCACTTGCTGTACACAAAGTCGGTTCCAAGGTATTAAACGGGTTAGACTATTTTAGATCTAGTGAGATCGATTAGGCCCAACATGGCCCATGTAGGCCTTCTCGAGTGGCCTCCCAAGACTTGCAAGGCTTTGCCGGTACAATAACCTACCATAGGTTGGCACAGAACGACCTGTGGCTCACCTATAAGCACGGATGGTCCATTGGGTCAACCTGTAACGTGACCCATTAGGCCAACTCATTAAGCATGCCAGGTCAAACATGTTATTGTTTCTAAAATTTTCTCTCAAAAAAGCCAAAAAAAAGCTACTTTGAGAGTATTTTTATTAATTTTCAAAATATTTCTTTTCAATTATCATAAATAACAAGGATATTTTAGTTTTTTTCTTCAAGAAGACTTATTTGTTCTTTTCAATGACCATAAAAGGCTAGCTTCCAAAGTTGTTTCAATCATTTGAAAGCCCTCCAATATCTATAAATAATTCAACTCTTCTCGCTCATCCCGCACCAAACCACAAGCTTTCAAAAGCCCTCTTAAGCTCTATTAACTCCTTCCTATCTTCCTACAAGCAATTCCTAATCCTTTTAAGTTATCTTAATTTTTTTTTCTAATTAGCTATCCTAATCCTTCTCTAATTTCTACTATTGCTCTTTATCCTCTACGATTGATAATGTCTCGTGCTGATAACTCTCTCCTATCTCATAGCTAAGAGTTTAAGTTTGATATCAACATAGTGAAGTATAGGACATATTAATAACATACTAAATCCAATGTTCTCGAGCCCACTATTGCTAATTGATGCCATATCGACCAGCAAGTTTAGCCGTTCAAGGCTAAACCTAGGACCTTTGGAGTTTTGATACACTTGGATATTGAGGAAATCGCTAGCAAGAGATTCTGTGGTTTGTAAAGTCTATAGAAAATATTACAATTGTGATGCTTTCAGGGACCGATCATTTAGCAAATTGCATTAGACAAAAATAAAGATAAAAATTGAAGATTTTTCTTCGAATGATTAGAAGATAAAGTAAAGGATCAAGGAAGACAGCAATGAGATGATGCAACTTAGACGAAAAACCACTTGCCCATCTACAAACAAAGGTATGCATATAATTTATTTTATTTAAATAATATTAAAAAAATTAGATGGACTAACATGCAGACTGATATATGGGTTGGCATCTGATCCAGCTTGTAGGAGCTTATGGACCATATCGAGCCGAACCCCTCAGTGTGGTAGGCCATGTTAGCATGACCCACTATAGGAACCGTGCCAGGCCAGGACTGTAGTAGATCAGGCAGATCCATTTGACATCTCTATCCATGTGTTGAGAAATCCATCAATTACATTGTGAGAGATGCATGCATCCACCAACTATCATTCCATTGTATATAAGAATTTCATATAAAATCTAGTTCTACCAAGAGTAGCTTCTGCCCAAGATCCACCTCAATTAAGAGCATCTATCTTTAATGCCGAATGTGAACTTCCTTTGCACCAATGACTTGGGGGTTGAGCCGGAATGCATGTCTGTCGTGTTAGACTGAGATATGTCCGTCATGCATCGACAAATCTTATAACTGAAATGCCGTCAACCACCTTGTGATGAACACTACGGCCCCCATACTCTTGCATTTGTGGCCCCAGCCGGACTCTGGCGCAGGAGCCATTGAAAGGAAGGAACTCATTAGGGTGGTCGCAATCTACCAATAAACGGGTAGAAGTTTTAGATAAACGTTTCTTCCACAGAAAAAGCCTCTCGCCGATGGATTCAACTGGAAGGTGAGACTTCATTGTTATGCGGATAGAATTTGGGAGGAATGCGGATGAAGGGGCAAGCCGGTCTAAGGAGATCTTGGGACTAAGGTGGCCGGTTGGGGTAGGAGAGGAACGTTTGATGGCCTCTTAGAGATTTGGGCACCCAACAGCATCTTGTTAGCCCACTGAGGTTGGAAACATTTAGGAAGACTTGCTCAACCGTTCTTCGGTGCAGCAAGCGTGCGTCAGCCGTACGGATTGATCGTTTGTACTTGTCGGCACCCCGTGCAACGCGCGTCGGCATGCACGGGTAGTAATTCGCACGATTGGTGCGTACTTGCTGCATCGAAGGGTGGTGCAACAAGACTTTCTTACGCTGTGTTTGGATGAGAGAAAAGTAGGGAGGAAAGAAAACTAGAGAAAAAAATAGGAAGAAAAATAAAATTTACCTTGTTTTGATGGGAGGAAAAAACTGAAGAGAAGAAAAAATAGGGAAAAAAAGTGGTGGGCCCGATTTAAAAGTTTTCTTTTGGAGAGATTTCGGAGGGAAAACTCAAGGGTGCTCTTTCATTTTTTTTTTCATTCCGATATTGATCCTTCCAAAGAAAAAAATATTAGGTCATTGATAAAAAGTATGTAAGCATTTGTAATAAGGGTATTATTGTTATTGTAAATTATTAACCTTTCTTTTCTCTTTATTTTTCTCCCACTCATGCAAACATAAGAAGAAAATATTTCTCTCACTTTTCTCTTCTTTTCATTTTTTCTTTCTCCATTTTCTTTCCTTCCTACTTTTCTCCCATCTTTCCTCCATACAATTTATATGAAAGCAACAAAAACAACATCCAGAGATCTTCCTTATTTTATAATTTTATAATTTTCTGGAAAACAAATGCGTCTGCTATTGGCCTATCACTCGACCTGCTTGCATATTAAGCTAGGATGATGGAAAGAACATATACAACCTGGCAAATGCTAGCCCTTATCAATTTCCATTCCACAGGCTTTATTTCATTACATTTATTCTTCTGCTCAAACATGCATGGATATTAAAACAAGTTTGTTTGGCCATCTTTCAAGACAATGCATTCACCATGAGTTACCACGTATCATTATACTGGTCTTAGCTTTTACCTGACCAAAGATCTAATAGAGAGGTATTATTGCCAATTTGAGAGGGTACCCAAGATAGCTTTTGTACAATCAAGGTCATGATGTTGTTGTTATTATTTTCTATGAAAGGTATGAGTCCCTTAAGATGGCTGAAACTGTCATATCTTCAGGCAAGCATTCCAAATGATCAAGGAATGAAGTCTTTACAAAAGAGCCTCCCTTTTCTTTTTAGTTTTTCCAGAAACTATACAGACATGCATATTAATAGCTAACAACAATTGAAACAAATGGGTGAAACATTGTTGAATTATCCTCTGCAAGAATCGAAAATGTTGATAGATTCTGGTTTATAAGTTGTCCAAAGGAACTGCCTCAACTCCCAATGAAGATAATCTTGTTTGAGGGCATCTGCATTTCTGAAATGCAACACAAACATGCCTGCATTCACAGCAGCTTCAACATTTGTCACCCTGAAATTGGATGGAATCAATTACATCAGTAGTACATGACGCAAACAGCTGTCAGAGAAGAAATCACAGGCTAGCTGATCACTGCAAAGAAATCATAACAAACCCCTCTCCTCATATTATGAATCCAAAACCTTAGAGGGTGTTTTTGAAAACTACCCTGCTTTCGATTTCATTTTCATTAAAAAACAGAAAACTCTTGTAAAAACGTATTTATCAATTGAAAATAAATAATTCTTTCGAAAACATAACTCTAAAATAACAGAAACCGGTTTAAAAATACTTTTTTTTTCTTTTTCATCAAAATAAAGAAGGAATAGAAAACAAAAATTAGAGAATTTGAAAACAAAGGAGTAAACACTTTATTTATTTATTGCATATCTTATTTCAGAAAATAGTTTTTGTTCTCATTTACCAAACACGTATTTTGGAAATCTGAAAAAAAATATGAAAACTACTTCAGAAAATGATAATAGAAAGTAAAAAATAGAAAATGTTTTCGAAAACCAAATGCAAACTTACATTTTCTGGCAATACTTTTCTCATTTTTAATATTTCTGGAAGGTCATTGTGTTAACTGACAAGAATGATATCCTTGCTGAATGCAATTGATATTCTCAATTTTTTTCTTGGCTGACCAAGATTTACTGTTAAAAAGTATACCATTAAAATGGGAAATAATCTCTTTTGGGACTATGATGCAAAAAAAAAAAAAATATCGCATCAATCAAAGTATGGTGGGAATATATAGGACAGTCATGGCAATTTTGGCAGAAAACAACCTGTCATCAATGGAGATACAGCTTACTGGCTTAACTCCAAGATGATGCAACACTTTGAATAAAATTCAGGAGCAGGCTTCCTTTTCCCTGCGTACAAGAATGAAATAGGTAGAAACCATGCATCACCACTCCAATCAGCAACTCACACAAGCCCTAGCATACAGGTGGAGTGTAGTTTGACACTTGACACACAACAGATAAGAAACCCGGGATCCCTCTCTTTCCATTCCTTCAGTACTCTTTCATCCTCTTAACCATTAAGTACTCTCATCCACAAGCATGTCTCTCAGCATGGGCCAGCATGCCAGCAGTGTGAGTGTTCGATCAGTCTACAATGTTGTACCAGAAGCTGAAAATTAATTAGGTTTTCTAATGCTTGTGGGGAACGCGGAATACAAGATCACGGCTATAGCGTATATAAGTAATACAAAAAAAAACCGTTCTAATCTAAGAGTAGAAGATCATACCCCTACTCTTGCTCGACCTCAACCTTTAGCCTTCCACCGTACCTTCCTCTCTCTCTCTAGGATCCTCTTAGCAACCAACTTACAACAGGACAATAGGCTGAAAAGGACTTCAATCTCCCAAACCTACGGGTTAGGATTTAAACGAAAAAGAATTATAAGCTCCTAATCATAAAAAGAAATTAAAAGCATCCAAATTGACCTATCCACTTAACTTATTTGATTTGATAGAGAACATGTCTCAGGACGTGGTGTCCAACCCACTGAGTTTATTCAGAATCTCACTCTATGTGTAATCAAAGCAATAATCACTACATACACGTGTCTAAAATAGAATTCAGATTAAGAGCATAAGTAATCATAATATTCATGAGAGTCAGCTCACTGGGTCCTGCAGTATACTAGCACAAATAGTTAGAATATTCCCCGTAGTCAAGACAGACCTACTTTTAGTGTTCGATCAGTCTACAATGTGCAAAAATGTACCAGAAGCTGAAAATTAATTAGGTTTTCTAATGCTATCCAAGGGTTTGTTTAAATATATAGACTGAAAAACAGTATGCCTTTTAAATAAATCAATTATTATTTTCTAATGCTATCGTAAATTGTCGCTTATCTGAAGCACATGCTTCCTCATATATCAATATTCTCCAAAGGAATTAGTCAATTACTAAATAATATTGGCCATGTTAAACTTCTAGGTGCACAAGTGAGATATTTAAATTAGAAATATAATGATGGGTCTGACAACTATCAAGCTTTCAAAGTTCAAAACAAAAGAAGGTTCTACGATGAGCAGAAAAATTACCAATTATACAAGAACATAATGTCCATGATAAATACTTCGAGAGCTGTAACTTCTCTTCAATCATCTTGTACCTAATACAGTGACAATGAAGGAACATCATGGTGAAATTATTTAGGAAAAGACTGAAACTAACCATATTGGATAATTTGTAAAAGCATGCAATTCATAATTGTTTTGCTTCAAACTGTGGAGCAGTTCCTCGATGCCATCAACATAGGAATATCCTCTTACCATGCATTGTTTGAGACCTATAAGAAATTGACAAATTAACTAACTTCAATTGTGGATAAACAATTTAATAGATTATATGGGCTCATCAAAGGGTACATAATTATAGTAATTGATGAGAAGGTAAGGGGGGATAAGGTTATGAGATGAGCAGGTAGAAGTTACTTTTTCAGTAAGATAGTGTTTGATAGAAAAAATATTATCCATAGATAAATGTATAGGATAGAGTTTGTTCCCTGACTATCTCTAGGGATATCCCTTGACTATCCCATTGATCATATCAAATGCAAAAAGGTAAATCCATAGGATAACTTTTTTTTACTCTTATTTGGAGGGATAACCAGCTATTCCTGCATTTTCTAGGAAATAAATTGAGGAGATATCCCATGGTTAACCATGGATTATCCCTTTGGTTAACTTTATTCTCAACTATCCCTTATTTTAAACACTACCTAAGGGCACTAGCTAAATATAAGTATACCCAAATATGGTAATTTTATCAAGAGAACTGACCGTATGCAATCTATTCTCCACTCAGCATAACCATGACAAGATATGTTGCAAATATCTGAATCAACTTGAGGAGAAATAGATGTATGGACATTCTTATGGATCTTATCAATAATAGGATATACAACATCAAAAAAGGGTACATCAAATCATAAACATTTCATTTCTGTCATACTAAATTCATCTAAGTTGTGTCAGAGCCATTTCCTTCGAAAAGATCATCATTTTGAAAGGCATTCATGAGCTTGGTCTTTTTTGAGAAATGAAGCAGCAATCTTTCTTGATTCTTTTCTTTCTTGGCTTTCTTTTTCCTTGTTCTGAGGAATTCAGTAAAATTAGGTTGATTGAAGATTCCATTCTCTTTAACATAAATAAAGTACGGAAGAGTTCATTACTCACAGAGTGCAGCACACCGGAAAAATAACTGGCATAAAGATAAAGGAAAAAGGGCAGATAATTGACAGAAGGTGGTGGAGAGTGTTCAAGGGGAGCCAAACTGGCACGTGGATTATGTGAAACAAAAGACAGAGATGAAGATAAAAAAATTGAAGATTTTTCTACGAACAGCTAGAAGATGGAGAAAGAATGGGATGATACAACCGCGGCATGCTATTTGCGTACTCATAAAAAAGGTATTGGACTAGGATGGTTGTGCATAGGCCTGCATACAATTTATTTAAAAAGTAATATTAAAAATATTGGGAACGACTTTGTGCACTACGATTGCTATTTGTGTACTCATAAAAAAGGTATGCATATAATTTATTTAAAAAAGTAATATTAAAATGTTGGAAATGACTTTGTGCATCGCGTCCGATGCACGAAGTCGTGCACCGGATACGGCTATTGGCCGCGCGCCCGTACGAGCATACGTGCTATGATCCAATGGACTATGACCCACCCCACACGCATGTCCACACAGGCTCGTGACCAATCGGGGTCACCGGTGCCCGCTTCGTGCCGGAGGTGGTGCACGAAGACTTTTCCAAATATGTTACATGGATTGGTATGCAAGTTGGCACGACATAGTTTGGCTCACCTAGATCGGGCCTATGGGCCATTCAGCCCGACCTCTTAACATTAATAGGCTGTGTTAGCATGGCATGATAGCCTGTGGGTCGTCCATATAATGGACCAGGCCATGTTGAGCTGGCTTTTTCGACAACTCTATCATTATGTTTAGTTTAAAACATTAGTTTATTGATATATTTAAAATATTAGAAATAAGAATCTATTAAAATAAATAATAAAATATAAATATTTAAGTATAATTAGAAAAGAGGGAGAAGATCTAGTTGTTAAGGTGAAAGAAATATTAGTTAAAATTAGAATTCATTTAATAGATTTTTAAGAATAATTGAAGTAAAAAAATAAAATTTATATAATTAAGGTTTATCGGTTAGAATAAATTGGGTTTGAGTTGAGTCAAGTAATAAAAAAAAAGTAAAAGATTCGGATCAAACTTAAAATTTAGATTGAATCTAATTTTTAATTCCAATCCAATACATGAATCTTTAAATACCAATCGGGTCGGATATTAGGCTTTAGATTGATCTGATGAGTTTGCAGCCTTCAACAAGGCATTAATGATCATTTTCCCCTCCTCATTCCGGATAAAAAGCATTCGTGATGCAGGCCGAAGCTTGGACAGCTCGGTTCACTTGCAGCCGCCATAGATTTGGAAGGCTTGGGCTGAAATCTAAACTGGCAACTAGCTCCAAATCTATCAATGTCTTTGTATACCGCCAGCGGTGATTCACTCATGCATAGGCCCGCACTAAAGGGCCCGCTTGTAGGTCCTGCATTGCTGATGCATTGGCCTGTATGCGAGCGCGCTTGATGTAGGCCATGCTGCACCGGAGCGGTGTACAAAGACTTTTTCATCTATCAATTTACCTAGCCCGGGATTGGGTTGGGGTTGGGCCTTTTGATACACGCTGCTAACGTTGATACGTACTGGCTTCAAGTCTAATGTTTTTTTCATCTTTGGCATGTGCACCTGCATGCCTCATGCCCCAATCAACGTGCATAGTACAATTTCTAACGATGTAGCAAGGCTTTTCCTAACGATGATTCTCTGTTGATACTTTATATAGATTGATGGAAGAGAGTCCATTATTTGCCTTGGCCTGGGATTTGGTTGGGCCTTTTTGATACACACTGCTGATATCTATTAGGATAAGGAAAAGACTTGTTACACTGCCCTCCGATGCATTAAGCGTGCACTGGGCGCTTAGATTGGCCACGTGTGCATGCCGCCACGCGTGCTAAAGACCAATGAGTCTTGTCATGCATCGTACGCGTGGCGGCATATGCGGCAGCCAATCGCATGCCCAATGTGCGCTTGCTACATTGAAGAGTGGTGCATCAAGACTTTTTCTTAGGATAATGATGATTGTCTATTCGTGCTTTTTTTGGTTCCGCCACTTATGTTTTTATTTGCTTTTTGGCAAGAGCAAACTAATATTGGTGATCATTCATCTGAATTACTGGATTTATTCCTGCTTGGTTCTTAAATGAGTTCATTAGGAGGATCAATGGCTTAGAATCACAAAAGCAGAAGAGAAAAGCAAATATTATACGTGCAATAACATTTCTTTTTGATTTGATAAGCAAAGATCGCTGGAATTTTCTCTATTTACACAGGCAGGCCTATGCACATCCATATATACAGAAAAGTCTTTATGCACCGAATGCGATGCAGATCGTGCATATCGTATCCAGTGATTGGTGCATGATGCATGCATCAAGGGCAGAAATATTTTTTTGCTTTTAACATGTGTGCATGCATGCGCTAAGAGCCAATTTATGAGAAGATAAGGGGGGATAAGGTTATGAGATGAGCAGATAGAAGCTACTTTTCAGAAGGGCACTAGCTAAAGATAAGTACACCTAATATGGTAATTTTATCAAGAGAACTGACCGTATGCAATATTCTCCACTCAGCATAACCATGACAACATATGTTGCAAATATCTGAATCAACTTGAGGAGAAATAGGTGTATGGACATTCTTATGGATCTTATCAATAATAGGATATACAACATCAAAAAAGGGTACATCAAATCATAAACATTTCATTTCTGTCATACTAAATTCATCTAAGTTGTGTCAGAGCCAATTTCCTTCGAAAAGATCATCATTTTGAAAGGCATTCATGGGCTTGGTCTTTTTGAGAATGAAGCAGCAATTTTCTTGATTCTTCTTTCTTGGTTTCTTTTCCTTGTTCTGAGGAATTCAGTAAAATTAGGTTGATTGAAGACTCCATTCTCTTTAACATAAATAAAGTACAGAAGAGTTCATTACTCACAAGAGTGCAGCACACAGGAAAAATAACTGGCATAAAGATAAAGGAAAAGGGCAGATAATTGACAGAAGGTGGTGGAGAGTGTAAGGGGAGCCAAACTGGCACGTGGATTATGTGAAACAAAAGACAGAGATGAAGATAAAAAATTGAGATTTTTCTACGAACAGCTAGAAGATGGAGAAAGCATGGGATGATACAACCGCGGCATGCTATTTGCGTACTCATAAAAAAGGTATGCATACAATTTATTAAAAAGTAATATTAAAAATGTTGGAACGACTTTGTGCACTACGCTCGATTGCTATTTGTGTACTCATAAAAAAGGTATGCATATAATTTATTTAAAAAAGTAATATTAAAAATGTTAGAAACGACTTTGTGCATTGCGTTCGGTGCATGAAGTCGTGCATCGGATGCGGCTATTGGCCGCGCGCCCGTGCAAGCGCATGTGCCATGGCTTATTGGGCCATGACGCACCTCGCACGCATGCCCGCACAGGCGTGCGGCCAATCGGAAGCACTGATGCCCACTTTATGCATCGGCGGTGATGCATGAAGACTTTTTAAAAAATGTTACATGGATTGTACCTCGGGTGCACGAAGACTTTTCCAAAAATGTTAAATGGATTGGTACGCAAGTTGGCACGGCATAGTTCGGCTCACCCAGATCGGGCCTGTGGGCCATTTGGCCCGACCTCTTGACATTAATAGGTTGTGTTAGCATGGCATGACAGTCTGTGGGTCGTCAATATAATGGACCAGGCCATGTTGAGCTGGCTTATTGGACAACTCTATCCTTATGTTTATTTTAAAAATTTAATTATTGATATATTTAAAAATATTAGAAATAAGAATTTATTAAAATAATAATAAAATATAATATTTAAGTATAATTAGAAAAGAGGGAGAAGATCTAGTTGTTAAGGTGAAAGAAATATTAGTTTAAATTAGAATTTATTTAATATTTTTAAAAATAATTGAAGCAAAAAAAAAATTTATATAATTAAGGTTTATGGATTAGAATAAATTAGGTTTGAGTTGAGTCAAGTCAAAAAAAATAAAGATTTGGTTAAACTCAAATTTAGATTGACTCTAATTTTTAATTCAATCCAATACATGAATCTTTAATACCAACCGGGTCGGATATTAGGCTATAGATTGATCTGATGGGTTCGCAGCCTTCAACAAGGCATTAATGATCGTTTTCCCCTCCTCATTCCGGATAAAAGGCATTCGTGATGCAGGCCGAAGCTTGGACAGCTCGGTTCACTTGCAGCCGCCATAGGTTTAGGCTTGGGCTGAAATCTAAACTGGCAACTAGCTCCAAATCTATCAATGTCTTTGTACACCGCCCATGGTGATTCACTCATACATGGGCCCGCACCAAGGGGCCCGCTCATGGGTCCTGTATCGCTGATGCGTGGGCTCATGCGCGAATGAATCACTGCGCCTAGTGTATGTCATGCTGCACCGGAGCGGTGTACAAAGACTTTTTCGTCTATCAATTTACCTTAGCCCGGGATTGGGTTAGGGTTGGGCCTTTTGATACATGCTGCTAACGTGATATGTACTGGCTTCAAGTCTAATGTTTTTTTCATCTTTGGAATGCCAATGCACATGCATCATGCCCCAATCATCGTGCATAGTGTAGTTTCTAACGATGCAGCAAGGCTTTTCCTAATGATGATTATCTGTTAATACTTTATATAGATTGGTGGAAGAGAGTCCATTAATTGCCTTGGCCCGGGATTTGATTAGGCCTTTTTGATACACACCGTTGATATCTATTGGGATAAGGAAAAGACTTGCTGCACCACCCTTCGATGCAGTAAGCGCGCACTGGGCACGTAGATTGGCCATGTGTGCATGCTGCTATGCGTGCCGAGGACCAATGGGTCTTGTGGTGTACTGTACGCATGACGGCACATGTGCGCATGCATGCGCTTAGAGCCAATCACTTAGTGCAGCAAGACTTTTCCCCATGTAAACACCCATGCACATAATAGGCCATGCTTTGTTCTATCTTGCTGGGCTGAGGTGGTATTAGTAAGGCTTATACATGGTTGACAAATGCTGGGCCATGCCCATGTTCTTGGGATGGTCCTGTCTGGATAGGAAAAGTCTTGTTCCACTGAGGGCTATGCAGCAAGAGCTGCACCACCTCAGTGATTGATGTGCATCGCATGCACATGTGTGTCAAAGTAGGAAAGAACGATTTTACTTTTAATATGCCTGCGTGCACATGGCATGCGCTAATTACTAGGGCCGGTGCGCGCATCTGGAGCAAGGCTTTTCCTTCCGGGTATTGTACCATCCTTCCTACCCAAGAAGTCCTTTTCCTTGTTTAGGCCCTCCTGTTGCCCATCAAGAGAGAAATTCACACCAAGGCATCTCAGGATCATATCTTGTCACTCACACATGACTCCGATTTTTAAAGAACTGGGTGCTAATCTCTCTCTGAAAGTATAGGAGACATGAATCATTCATCAAAATAAAGACAATAATCTCTCGCCTATAATTCACAGAGGATAGCAGCATGATGTTATGTTGGTCGGATTTATCCACTCTTGATTCTGATCCATGAAGCTTTCCAGTCTTTCCCTGACAAAATTCTCCAAGCATATGTTACAAGGAGATTGATATACTTCCCAAGAATTGTACTACTCAGGGAAGGTCAAAACATTAACTTAGCTAGCATTAGTTGGACCAGAGAACTTTTCGTATACATGTAAAGATTTGGCCCCTAGGCACTTTCCTTTAATTTATAGAGAAACGATGGTCAGAGACGATGCAGCAACATGAAAGAGGAATAAACCATGTAGTTATTTTTACATCAGCATACCAAAAATTGTACACTAAAATATACATTTTCTTCTCAAACTTTCAATTATTATAATTTAGTTTCTTATACTTTAAAAATATTGCATTTATGATTTTATTACATGAGTAAGTTAAAATTAATGCAATAATGGGGACGGATTAACTAAGTACATATCAATTATTCTATTAATTTTAACTGATGCTATGATACATGAGATTTTAAAATGTACTATTATTCTAAAATATCAAAGACTAAACCGTAACAATTAAAAGTTTAAGGACCAAAATAGTTTTAAGCAATGGTTTGAGAAATAAAAGCAAACTTTCATCAAAACTTTATTACACGGGATTCTATGAAATTGTAGCAGCAATAAAAAAAGCCAAATTAATTATTACTAGGTAGGTTCTGTGTATATGCTAAAAGAGTTGCTTTACGTGGGAATTTTATTCCCTCTCACCCTCTCACGCACACTTGGGACAAGCTTGACTAATATTTACTTAGGGACAGGTTCCTAGGTTTAGATTTTTTATTACCCCTTCTTGTGCTGTGAAAAAGGCGAAATTCCCTACATTGATATAAGCTGCTGCCCTTGACTGGAAGTGGAACCTCCTTTTATTAGATTTGCTTAAAAAGCATTGATGGAAACATTACAATACCAGACGGCATAAGAGAAGGAAAAATAATGCTTTTTATTCGGCGTGCATGACTTTTCTACCAATATCTTCATAAAGTCTACGCATAGACCATGCATGAAAACATTGATTTTGTGAGAAAGAGGTTTATATCATGGATTCAACCACTCGGTCTGACTTTTTTTTTTCTTTTTTTTAAGCAGTAAGTACTCGGTCGATCTGACTTGTCCGTCCGCGTTCTTTTGCTTCCTAATCCCCATGCGTATAAATCGTGTTGAAGTCTATCTCACTTTCGCTCAGCATAAGAATTGTCCCATTGGTTCATCGTGAAGTCATCGAGAACCATATTTACCCATTCCAAGTTGCCATGAGTTAAACCACAGCCAAGCTATGCCAAACCCATTCACCCTTCCTGCTTATTTAGACCTCTCATTACCCAACTAGATGCTTATTTTAGTATACTGCAACTTGATGGGCATGTATGCAAAATTTTCACATATGAAGATGGAGTTTGAAAAGGCTTGCTATTTCTAAAGTGATTAGGTGCCTCGTGCACAAACAAGGATGATTGACATGAGGAGAGCAGCAGCATAGGATCCATGGTGGTGGCCCATGAAGAAAAGTATTATAGATCGATGAATTATGGGCGAATATCCTTGGACTGGAGTAGTAACTCGATGGGTGAATATACCTTGCGCTTGGAAGCACTTGTATTACTTTTATAAAATGTGGGAAATGTCTTTGTGCACCACCTATATGTACCACCTCCTGTGCATAAAAGCCTATACGTGCGCTCGCACGAGCACACGGCAAATGCGCACGTCTGGTGCGCGCCTTATGCATCGAAGGCAGTGCACAAAGACTTTTTCATAAAATGTGTGGGTTGGCTGGGCTGGGTTCAGGTTAGGCTCAATCAAATGCATAACTAAAATTTGTCAAACATGAGCCCAACCTAGCCTCATCTTCAAACCTACCTTCTAGACCTAAGCCGAGCCCTTACTTAAACGTTGGGCTTCAAGCCAATCCCCACTTTCCTAACCTATTTTTATTTTTTTTAAAAGTAAAATTAAAGCTCAACCCAACTCAACTCATTTAAGCCTTTTTCCAACTACATGGGGTCGGCTATATCAATCCGCTTCCTTCATTCTGTTTTATTCAGGACTAAGTTGACATTCAAATTATAAATAGTTATATCTTTTTTAATTATTTCTATCCATATTAGTTTAGGTCTACCTTTACCTTTATCTTTATCATGGATTGTTAAAAGATCACTTTATCTAACGGAGCATCTAAAGGTTTTTATTTTATATGTCCAAACCACCGTAATCGATTTTTTCTCATTTTATCTTCAATTGGGGCTACTCCTATCATTTTTCTTATATGTTTATTTATAATTCTATCTTTTAAAGTTTTACCATATATTCATCTTACATGCGCATTTCTGTTATATTTAATTTATTTACATATTATTTAATATTACCCAACACTTTGTTCCATATAGCATAGCTGGTCTAATAGTAGTTTTATATAATTTCTTTTTTGATTTTAATGGAATGCACCGATTATATAATACTTCCAAAGCATTCCTCTATCTAATCAATCCTTCTTTAAAGTAAATTATAGCTGATGAGTAAAAATATATTGAAATGCTAAAAGTAAATGATTAATTATTTCAACACCTACTATATATTTACTGTCTCGCTAAGCTCACATATTAACCATAATGGGCATATCTATCAAGCATAAATAGAAAAACAAAAACATAATGTGGGTGGCATGGTCTCAAACTGGTTTCATTGCAAGCCTGAGCCTGGCCCGCTTATTATATGAGCCAACTTTTAAAGCCGAGCCGGTCCGATGGGCCTGAAACTTCCCCCTAGTCTTGCCACATATTATTGGAGCCTTCGGTTTTTGTTAATCTTAAAAGGAAAAACTTTGCTGTGCACTGGCACATACGTGCGCATAGATACACGGTTAATGTGCATGTCTGTGCATGACTTTGTACACTAAAGGTATGCACAAAGACTTTTCCATCTTAAAAACCAAACATTTTTTACCTCCACAGGAGAAAATGGAAGCGTGTATACATAAAGGAGTACTAGTTCATGCTTGGTGTAAGAGAGCACTAGTTTACCAGTGGACCCAGGGATGAATTTGCTGTTCCATTGAGGACGCATGCGTATGCTAACTATTGGAAGGGAAACATTAAGAGATCGATATTGGCCCTGGCCCTGGTTGGTGCGTAAAAAGGCATCTAGTTTATTCACGAATATTATAGAAAAGCCTAATAGCTAGGTGTAGACCATTTCGAAGGTTTTGCCAGTAATGACATCAACGCACTCTTTCAAATGTCATAACAAAAGCCAAGTGGGTGTCGGACATTTGTCAGTTAAAGCCGCTTCTCTGCCACAGTGCATTGAAAGATGCTTGTATTTTTTTATTTTTATATTTTTTTGGGTCAAAAGTACTTTGGAGAGTCTCAAAGGTTGAAACTCCACGAGAATTATATGGCCCCATCTTTACTGGCCATATATCTGTCAAATACTGGCCATCTTATTTCAAGTTGTCATATTTTAAGAATTAAAGGTGCTAGGGAATGCCGCCAATTCAACACTTTGTATTGGTTAGACGCCAATTAAAGTTGGGAAAAAGTTTCCAGTTGATGTGAACATAGAACTAGTCTCTGAAAGCATGCCAGAAAGTTGATACTGCCATAACTTAATTTAATAGACATAGCTCAAACAGAGTTATGCCTTACAAATCTTAAGTTAATAATTGTATCATGAATACTGCTACAGTGGGATCAGATTGACATACTCAAAGTAAAAAGAATATGCATAAATCTAAGCTACTCAATTGAATATTATCTGACAAGGAGGGAGCCTTCAGGAAAAGCTACACGGATTTAATCCTCCTTTCCCTTTCTTTTTCTGTGTAAAAAAAAAAAAAAGGTTAGCCTGCACTATAGATTTACACCTAGAAATTAAAACTAGTCTTTTGGATACGCGACAGATGCTCTCACAAATAAATCAAGCTTTGCCAAAAAAAAAAAAAAAAATCTAACTACGAGGTTGGAAGAGTACGGAAGTTAATTAATGCCTGGCTACACATCATCATAGCACCAAAAAAGCTCAGCACGCAATGAAATGTGGCTAACCAACATTTGATATAGGTTAGTACGCGTGCATCATCAAATTTGGTAAAAGAATATGTATATGGTTAAACAAACTCGAACATGGTCTAGCCATATACTTGTAAGATGAAATTCTAGTTTACTTGCTTCCAAGCGATCAGGATAGAAATTAAACAATAATAAGCAGGCGCTCGTTTGATTTATGTTTGATGATTAGTCCTTCAGTAAGTGTCAGAAATTAAATGATCAGTAATCAAGGACTAAAAATAAAGTGGCTGTCAATCTAGAGGACAAGCATCAACTTCCCCATTAGAGAATCAATCATCCTTTAAGACTAAAATGCCAATTGCACTGCACGCGTGGTCTGTGAAGAATTTCTCTGTTGACAACGGGGGAAGACATACCCACCTTTCCTTTACTTCCAACCATGCGAAGTTTGAAAAGGCTCCAAGTGCCAAAGCCACTTTACTCATCAGCGTGACACCAAACAGCTCTAAATTAAGCTGCAAGTGGATCCTTCTGAGAACTCGGCCACGGAAGTTGTTTAAACACACGTATCATATTTTATGAAAAATTGTGACAGATATCCTTCTGTGAGTACATTAGAGGTCCTAAAAGTCGGCTCTCCACCTATAAGTGTATACTCTATAGCTAGGATGAACGCCGGCCTATGGCTACATGCATCCTCCAAAGCACACTTGACTGCCATCAGGAAGCTTAAAATCAGCGTTTGGTAAAGAATAGGAAGAGCTTCCAAAGCTACAGCAGGTAGACATGTGCATGGAGATCGAGGATCATCACAGTCACCAGAAGCATCAGTGATCTGGCCACAGTAGACTAAATCCAGATGTCAAATTTACAATTTGAGAGAACACGAAGTGAATTGCAACAAAGCAGTAGGAAGCCGCATATATCTTAGAATTCTAAATGAAATTGGAACCTTGATCATGCTGTCCAGGCCATTTGTTTTTATGGCCTTTAGTGGTTTTTTGAGCAGAATATAGCCTTTAATTGAGAGAGAGGAAGTGGGTTGGCTGGCATACATTGATTCGGGGGTTCTTTCTTTGATGAACGCAGGGTGAAGTTAAAGGGTTCCGGATTTATCCTTGCGCAGGGTGCATGAGGACAGCCCACGATGACCTTTATCGGTATCCGTTGCGAAAAACCTTTCTATTCTTTGCCCATTAAACCATTATAGTTAACAAAACAAGAAAAGAATACCTCGCTAGATAAACGGGTCCTTGGTACCCGTTTAATCATTTATATAAAAAATAAATTATTTAATTAAATTTATAATTTACGAAAGCTTAAAAATACTAATAAAGAGTATCTAAATATTACATTAGTCCCAGAAAAAAAAACATAAATATACAATATAATTAGAAGCAAGTCCTCTAAAAATTAAAAACACAACAACAAATTATCTTTATTAAACAACAAGCAACAATATTAAAAATATTAAACTACAACAATAAACATACACTCAAATAATAAAAATTTCACTCCATGATACTTACTGAAAAATGCATGTTTCTATAAAAGTAAAAAAAAAAAAGAATTTGTTAGTAATGTGACAAATACTAGTACTACAAACAATAAAAAGATTTGTTAAAATTTAAATATATTATATTAAAGCTAATGGGAATGAAAATGAATAAACGGGGGTGAATAATACCGTCTCCGGTCATTTAATTATTCGTTTAGCCGTTAACGGCGTATCCATTTAACTATTTAGATGAGATTTGTTCGATCCGCTAAAAATGATACCAAACCGATTAAACAGAAAAAATTGCCATCCCTCGTTGCGAGAAAAAATGTCTCCTATAGGTTTGTACCGTTGCACTTCACTGGGATGTGCGATGTAGCGTAGAAATATCCCTGGGGCTTCTTGCAAACGAAGCTATCGTTTATTGGTTGCAGGCTGCATGCATGCAGCCTCTTCTATGGAGTAATTTTTTACATCTTTTCTGGGAAATAAGTAATGCAGTCCATTATTATTCTGCATGCAGCCTCTTCTATGGAGTAATTTTTTACATCTTTTCTGGGAAATAAGTAATGCAGTCCATTATTATTCTGAAAAAAATGTAAAAAAGAAGTCTGACTTTTGGCGTGGATATCGACTCGCCAGATGCTTATAAGGAGCTTTTTTCTCAGAAGAATCATTAAGGAGTGCCTAGATGCATGGTTGCTACCTTGGCTTACTATTCAGTCATACTCACCTGATGGAATCTTTCCTTCAGATATGTTAAACTATCTCGCTTCAAGCCAGGTTTTAGATGGTCATGATCTCACCCTTATCATTCACTATTATTAAGAAAATTTCCGTAGGATGGACATCCTCCGTTTATTTTGAGACATGGTTCAAATGAGATGCTGCATCATGGTTTTGAAAATCGGATCGGATTGGCTGGTTGATCGGTCCGACCAAAAATTAATCATCAGTCTGATTCGATTTTTTTTATTAAAGTTGACTTTTAGCTAGATAACTCAGTCAAAATCCTAAAACCCATTGAACCGGCCGGGTTTTGAAGAATCGGTCCAACCCGATTTTTAGACTTTTAATTTTGATAAATAAAATTAGGGTTAGATTTTTTTTTTGATTTTTAATTTTTTACTTGGGTTGCTTGGCCAAGAGGAGCAGTTCTAAGTGAAGGTGTTATGCCTTCAAAAAGCGATGGATATGGTGCTCGTACGCCACAACCAGAGCCCCAACTCCTAAGGCATCAGATCAAACAATTCGAAAGAATAGAAACTTCATCATCTCTTCCCCTCTTTTCGATAGCCATCCTTGTGATTTCGCCATCAGAGCCAGTGGTAAGAATTTTTTATTCTGAACCTTCCTTAACCCTTTGGCTAGCCATCCATTGATGCTAGAGAGGTGGAAGAGGATAATCCTTTTTCTTTCGTTGCTAAGCATGACCTGAGAAATGATTTTATATGTAATTTTTTCAGTCCTAAAACGAATCTATGTATTAACAAGGGGTTTACTCATCCAACATGGAGAAAGTGCTTCTATTTTCTTTAACATGGGTGAATAATAGAAAGCACTTTCTCTACAGCTGACCCCTTAACCATCTGATTATTTTCTTTTTGTTTGTTTTGGATGGTGGAAGAAGTACTGTGATTCTCCTTCCAAAATGAAAAAGTGGAATAACTCTTGATCGCTTGCTAAAGCCAAGGGGTCAACATTTTGTGGAGTAAGTCTTACTTCTGCTTCCTCATGACTCATTTTCTTCTCTCATAATGGAGTAACTCTCTGATCATAATTACCTTTTCATTCGTTAATAAATTAAAAAAAATTCATATTTTTTTCCCATTACACATAGCACGGCTCATAAAACACATTATACAAAATGATTATTCTATTCAATACCTATTCGAATACAAAATGGTTGACTAACTTATTGAAATTGATGATGATTATATTATTAATAATATGCATTACTATTGATCATGTATGAGTTAATAATTATTTTATTCATTATTTTATTGTTATTATTTGATATTAATTGTTGCTAATATGCATAACATCAACTATTTTGGATTAATTGTTGCTCAATGAAATTGAGTTGGTGAACTATTATTATATGGTTTGAAATTATGTTGATAAATTTTAAAATTCTATATATATATATATATATGTGTGTGTGTGTGTGTGCGCGCGCGCGCGCGTTCTATATATGGAGGTGGACTATTATTTTTGTTTGCTTTATTCAATGATATATATATATATATATATGTGTGTGTGTGTGACCTTTTTTATGTAAATTATAAAAAAATAGAAGCAATTGGATCACAATCAACACCATCAAGTGAAGCACAATCTAATGAATAAGTTTCTTCTGGTGTAAACATTCGATAAAAAAAATATAGCATCGAGATATGTTATTGATAGCCAAAATTTTAAGGAAAGAGGGTCTTTATTTGCAACTTTTGCTAGAAGCAAAATGCATATAGAGGGATTAATAGAATCAAGCAACATCTTGTTGGAACAAAAGGCAATGTTAATTCATGTAAAAAAGTTCCTTCGGATGTTAGCTTTTTAGTATAAGAAATTTTGCAAAAGAATGTTCAAAAGGAAAATAAAAGAAGGTTATTATAATGATATAAGTCCATATGGTAAATCGATCCATGAATTTGAAGGTGATGATGTTCAAGAGATTCCTTAAGTAGAAAAAAACTTGCATTGGTATCGATGCATCCTCAAAAGGAAAGATAAAAGCTATTAGTAATATTGAAGCTTATTTTAAATATGGAACAAATGATTCTACCCAACCTAGCATAAAGGTTGTCATGCAAAGTAAAGAGAGATAGCATGATACTGATATGATGATTACTATGTGGTTTTATGATGCAATTTTTCTATTGAATGCTGTGAATTCTTTTATTTTTTAAGTTGCAGTTAGCAAAATAGTAAGCATGGGCCATGGATATAAAGCTTCTGCTTATCATGCAATGAGAGTAAACTTATTGAGGGATTGCAAGCAACAAATCAAGATGATTATTGATGCTTTTTGAAGTGCTAAAACATGATTTACTATCATGGGTGATGGATGGACTGACACAAGGCAAATGCCATTGATCAATTTTTTGATATATTGTCCTAAAGGGATTGCATTCATTAAATCAGTTGATGCTTCAAATTTTACTATAGATATAGATGCATTATGCAATTTGATTCTGAAATTATTAAAATGGTCAGCCCATAAAATGTAGTCCATATAGTGATAGACAATGGAGCTAATTATAAGGTGGCTGGGAAAAAGATCCATAAGAAATATCTTGATATTTATTGGTCTCCATTTGCAACCTAATGCATCAACTTGATTATGAAAGACATTGCGGAAATGCTTACTGTGCAAAGCTTGGCCATTCTTGCTTCAAAGATAACCATATTTATCAACAATCATAAATGGGTTTTGAATTGGTTGAGAAAACAATCACATTAGACAAAGATTGTTCATTCTGAAGCTACCTACTTTGCCATCATTTTTATTGCATTGAAGAGTTTGCATGATCATAAGGATCGCTTATAAGCTTAGGTCATTTGTCTGGACTTTAAAAATTTCTTATGTTGTCAAAAGGTAGAGAAGTGAAGCAAATTATTTTGGATAAATTTTTTTGAAAGAATTGCTTGACATAGTGAAGATTAAGGGTCCATTGATATGTTTATTATAGATTTGTGATTCCGATGAAAAGCTGGCTATGGGTTATGATGGGATATATAGGGCTAAAAAAAGTATCAAGAAATTTTTTAAGAATAAGAGAATTTATAGAAGCCGTATACTATCATTATCAAAGATTGTTGGCATAAGACATTGCATAAAAGGATCCATGTATTGGCATATTGGTTGAATCCGACATTTTTATATGATGAACAAAACTTGTGCAAAAAACTGGAGGTTCTTCGTGGCATTATTGAGGTGGTTGAAAAGAAAACTTTATTTAAATCATCCCTATTAATGGATGAGATGACAATATATAGGGATAGATTGAAGACTTTTAATAGACCACTTGCATATACTAGTTGCAAGACTACTCATCCGGATAAGAATAAGGCTAAATTTTTTATATTTTCATAGTTATTTAATATATTAATGTAATATTTGATATCTTTTATATAGATGAGTGGTAGAGATTTCTTTGGTTATGATACTCCTAATTTGCAAAAGCTAGTGTTGACCTCATATTGATGTTGATGATCACAAAACAATTAAGTTTGGTATTAATGATATTGTGGTTGAGTTAAACAAATTTCAGGTGAATCATCAAGAAGATGATGTTACTCCAAATTGGATTACTCTACAAATAAAAAAAGGTATTACAAAGCTAAAATGAAGGTAATGTGGTTGTATTTTTCCAAGTCCAAATGTTTTTCAAAAGGCAAATGAATTTGTATTCAAATGGAGCATTTACTTTACAATGAACCTATGTTTCAATTTTTCAAATGGCCTTTTGCTTCAAATGAGTATTTGTTTTACAAATGACTAGAACTACCTTTGTATGAACTCTTGTATTGTTTCTTATAGCATGAGACTAATATTTTCAAATGAGCCAATGGATTTGTATTTCAAATGTTCATTCATTTTTCAAATGGCTAAAATGTTCTTTGGATGAATCCCTTTATCAAAGTTTTATCCTAAAACATCCATTTTCGTAAAGATTTAAATTCCCTTTGAAATCCTCTTAAAATGGCATAGAACTCTTTGTTTCTAGTTGACGAGGTATTTTGTTTAGTTAACTGGAATGCATTTCTAGCTAACTAGACTCCCTACACAAGTCACCTGGCAGAACCATGCTTAAATCTAGTTAATTGAAAATGTTTCTAGTTAACTGAATTTTCTATAAAGGTGCATGACCGAATCATTTGCAAAACAAGCTAACTGGGACTGTATTTCTACTAATTGGATTCTTTGGTAAGTTAACTGGCCGAATGCTTTTGAATTCTGGTTAACTAGACCGCATTTCCAGCTAACTGGATTCCTTGGTAAGCTACCTGGCCAAACCATGTTGAAATCTAGTTAACTGGAATGCATTTTTAGCTAATTGGATTCCCTGGTAAGTTAACTGGTCGAATGCTATTGTTTCTAGTCAACTGGATTACAAATCTAGCTAACTATTTTTCTCTACACAAAATGCTTGGCCGAACCATGTTGAAAAATAGCTAACTAGGATTGTATTTCAGCTAGCTACTTTTCCTGCAAGCTAACTGGAGTGTGTTTTCAGCTAACTATTTTTTCTATGAAACCATGTGGCAGAAGCTTATTTGAAAATTGCTAACTGGATTGTGTTTTCAGCTAACTCTTTTTTCCTGTGAAACAATTTGGCAGAACCTTATTTGAAAATAGCTAACTGGATTTTGCATCTAGTTAACTTGTTTGCTATGAAAGCTCCTCCCAAGCAACTCATTCCTATTGTTAGCTAAATGGATTCTGCATCCAGTCAACTAACTTTACTACCTTTTCTCCTGGTTGTGCACTCTTTGAATCTAGTCAACTGAAGTACAACTCCAGTCACTAGATTGGTATGAAACTCTTCCTGGCCATGCCCTTTTCAAACCTAGTCAACTGGGGATCAAATCTAGTCAACCGAAATTTGGGAAATATACTTCAACGGCTCCAACGGTTCTTCAATGGCTATATTTTTGAAATGGCTATATAAATACTTTCTATAACAATATTTTTGTAGGAGATTAGAGAGGAGATCAGAGAGTAAAAATAGAGAAGAAAATTGTATGAAAAATAGAGTGTAAATCTTGTTGAATATCTTAATGAGAAGTTGTTGCTGAGCTTTCATTTAAGAATCATTACAAGAGTTATTGAGGTGTTGATTCAAGTGGTTAAAAGCATTTAAAGAAGAGATCTGGTGCATTCAAGAGCATACAAAGAAGAGTTTCAAATTTATTGAAGGCATCATTCAAAGCTTTAATAACCACAAGAAGGCTTCGTTCATTCCTTAAAGCTTCATCCCAAAGAGGCTAAAAGCTCCAAATTTGTAAAGTAATTTTTTATTATTTTATTTACTCATTTTAGAAGCTTCTTATATTTAAACCTTGATATTCTTGTGTTTGATTGTAAGGCCCCTTTGTGCCCATAAACAAGAGGCTAGCTTGGAAGGCTAGATTGTGTAAGGCTCCCTTATGCCTAAAAACAAGAGGACTACCCAGAAAGGCTAGGGGTTAGGCTTTCTTATGCCTAAAACAAGAGAGCTAGTCGGGGAGGCTAGAGGTTGTAATCGTTTAAAATGATTGGAGTAAAATTCTAAAGGGGCTCTTGGGAGTGGTCGTAGGTGCTGGGTTGGCCCCGAACCATTAAAAAAATTTTATGTTTGTGATTGCTTGATTGTCTCTTTTATCTCTTCACCTCACCTCACATCACTTCCAATTAAATTCTGATTTCTATTTAGTGCACATATATGCGCATTAATTTTTAAGAAATCTAATTTGCTCCCCCCTCTTAGGTTGCTACATCTGGGCAACAAGTGGTAACAAAGTAGCGTGCTCCTGATTTCTTTTGCTTTAATAAGCTTGGAGCCAAAGATAATTAACAATCCAAATGGGTTTAATTTTGATTGAGGGACAGTCAACTAACAAATCACCTCTATTTGATGGCATAAATTACACTTATTAAAAAGAACATATGAAAATTTTCATTCAAGCACTTGATTATGATTTATGGAGTATTATAGTCAATGGACCTCACACACCCACTATTAAATCCGATGGTATGATATTCCTAAACTGAAAATGGAATTTGGATGTGCATGATAAGAAGATGGCTCAGCTGAATGTTAAAACCATGAATGTATTATATTATTCTTTAGATGCTAATGAATTTAATCGTATTTCTACATGCATATCTGCTAAGAAATTTAAATAGACTTAAAGTTATCCATGAAGGTACCAATCAAGTCAAGGAATTCAAGATGAATATACTTGTTCATAAATATAAATTATTTAAAATAGATTATGCTAAAAATATTACCGATATGTTTACAAGGTTTATCGATATTATTAATGGACTAAAAAGCCTAGAAAATTCTTATACTAATAGTGATCTTGTTAGAAATATTTTGAGATCCTTGCCTAGTCTTGGAAGGCCAAAGTTACTGCAATTCAAGAAGTCAAGGACCTCAACACACTATCTCTTGAAGAATTAGTTGGTTCATTGATGACTCATGAGCTTCAGCAGCAACAACATATTGATGAAGAACAGTCCAAAAAGGAAGAGGATGTTGGCACTAAAGAGTGTAGCCCTAAATGATGAAAATGAGAGCACCTTAAGTGAAAGTGATGAGAAAAATGATCTGGCACTCATTACAAGAAAATTTAAGAAATTCATGAGAAAAAAATTGAAGGAAGAAAGAGGGAATTAATGAAATGAGAGCCAAGCAATGAAAAAAATATAAAGTAATTTGTTATGAATGCAACAAATTGGGATACTACAAGCCAAATTATTCATATATAAAGAAAGGCTCCAAGAAATTCAAAAAAAGGCTATGGTAGCTACATGGAGCGATAGTGATGCATCAAGCTCTGAAGAAGAAGAAAATCTTTGTTTCATGGTGGACAATGGAGAGGTAAGCCCCAGCTTCTTTGATGATTTTACATTCGATGAATTACATGATGCATTTTATAAATTAATTGATGATTTTACAAATCTCAGTTCAAAAAATAAAGATTTAAAAAATCAAGTTTAATATCTTACTTTAGAAAAGAATAAACTATTAGAAGAAAATAAAGTTTTATGACAAGAAAACAAGAATTTTAAAAATCAAGTAGATAGATTGAAACCTATTGTAGATAAATTTACTTTAAGCTCAAATAAATTAGAAATGATTCTTAATAGTTATTTATAACAAAGCCGGTCTTGGATATGATCCTTTAAAAAGATAAAAGTTTTTAAAAAATATCTATGTGTATGCTGATGATTCTACTAAGATTACATGCTTTAAATATGGTAAATCTGGACATAAAGCATATATATGTCACACATATAATGTTAAAAGGATATGAGTTCTAAAAGAAATCATTTTAGCTAACCCCAAAGGACTCAAGAAAGCTTGGGTACCTAAAAGCAAAACTTGATATTATAGATGCAGGTATGTCTTGCAACTCGTGGAGCAAAAAGAAAATGGTTTGGATAGCGGGTGCTCAAGACACATGATGTGATGAATCTCAGTTTATCACTTTGGATGCAAAAGATGAAGGTGTTGTTACCTTTGAAGATAATGGCCAAGGTAAAATTATTGGCATTGGTAAAATTGGTATCATTCCCTCTACTTTTATTGATAATATCTTGCTTATAAATGAATTGAAACATAACTTGCTTAGTGTTAACTTGCTTTAGTGATAAAGGTTTTAAAATTTGAATCATCTTTTTGCATAGTTACAAATCCTACTGATGATTGCATGAAATCCATTGGTCATAGGTATAATAATGTTTATATTGTTAATGATCAAAATATTAAATGTCTAGTTGTCATGAATGCTGAAATTGATGAATCTAGTTATGGCATCATAGACTTGCTCATGTCAGCATGGTTTTACCTTTTAAATTATTTAAAAAAGATTTAGTTAAAGGTTTGCCAAAATTGATTTTCAAAAAAGATAATATTTATGATGCATACAAATTTTAAAAAATAAACTAGAATTTATTTTAAGTCTAAATTATGATTATAACTTCTAGACTTTTAGAACTTTTGCATATGGACTTGTGATTATTGATAATTTTCTCGATTTACATGAGTTTTATTCTTAGCTAGCAAAAATGAAGCATTTTTAGTTTTTCTAAAAACTCCTTAGAAGAATTTTAAATAAAAAAGTTATTTTATTTTATTTATTAGAAATGATCATAGAAAGGAATTTGAAAATAAGCACTTTAAACAATTTTGTAATGAAAGAAAGATATGACCTTAGATTCATATTATATTTGATGAGTCTAATGATCTTCCATTAAGGAAGAGAAAGATTTTAATTGATGCAGATAAAATTAAAGATCAAGTCAAGGAGCTCACCTTGAACTCAACAATACAAGCAATATGTGAAAAAGAAATTCAACATGATGAAGCCCAAGGTAATGCTGAATTTGTAAGAAAATAGAGGTATGTCGATAATCATTCTAAAGAGCTAATATTAAGTGATCCATCTTATGATATTAGGACTAAATTATATTTAGAGATGCTTGTAATAATTTAGCTTTTGTTTCTCATATAGAGCCTAAATGCCATGCATGATAAATTAAATGGATATTTAAAAATTAATTGGATGAGCATGGTAACTTTATTAGAAATAAAGCAAGATTGATAGCTAAAGAATATAATCAAGAGAAAGATATTGATTTTGATGAAACATATATTCCTAATTGCTAGACTAGAGGCTATTAGATTACTCTTTTCATTTACATCTTTTTGATTTTTAAATTATATTAAATGGTTATTGAGAGCACTTTCCTTAATGAATATATGTTGAACAAGTGTTTGTTGATCTACCATCCAGTTTTAAAAATTGCGTGTTTCCAAACTATTATTCAAGTTGAACAAAGCTTTATACGGTTTGAAACCAGGCGTGATTTGATAAGCTTAGTAAGTTCTTGATCAGCAATAAATTTATTAGAAAAAATATTGATACAACTCTATTTATTAAAAGAAAAATGATGATATGCTAATTATTTAAATGTATATGGATGATATCATTTTTGGTGCTACTAATGATTCTTGAGGACTTTACAAAGCTCATGTAGGAGGAGTTTGAGATGAGCATAATGGGTAAACTCAATTATTTTCTTAGGCTTCAAATCAAGCAATCAAAGAAGGGGATCTTCATAAGTCAATCCTTGTATATCAAAGAAATCTTGAAGAAATTTGGCATGAAGAAATCCAAATGTATCAGTATCTCTATGAGCTCACCATATAGATTAGATTAGATGGCACTGATAAAAATGTTGATTTAAAATTTTATAAAGCATGATTGGTATCAGTTTGATTTTTATACTCCTTATTTGACATGATTTTATTGTAAGGCTTGGATCATTGAATGCCTACTTTATTAGTGGTATCATTTTTGATCATATCTTATAATAAATTTCTTAGGTGTGAAATGAAAAGGACTTGATAGACGTGATGCACATTTTGTTGTAATATTTGTTTGCATGTCACCTATGTAATAAACCTTATGTTATCGTATGACATGTGTAATTGAAATGTGGTGATTGCTATAAAATGTCTATGTATTTTTCATATTTACATTGAGATTAGCATGATACACTTATAAAATGCTTGGGTTATATGATAGTGATATCATTTGTTGCATGAAACTGTATTGCATATAAACCAAATTTAAAATATTAAGGAGGAGAAGAATGTAAGCATATATGAACTCAAACATTTTCTACGGTATCGTTAACATTGTACCTCAACATATTTTTAAATTAGTAAGGGAAAGAAGAAATTTGTTTAAATAATTAGATACTTTGATGCATTAAGCACTATGATGTATTGAGTATTAAATGTCTTATTGTTATAAAAGCTTTGATATGAAAGTGGTATCAACTCTTATACATGGTCATGATTTGAATGCATTTTTTATTAGTATCAAGCTATAAAACTGCTTTCTCGCTCTGATATGAAAAAGTAATTTTTTGATCCTTCATTTAAATTTCAAATTGGTATCAATTGAGTTATGAATAATAATAATTATTAAATGATTAATTTTTTTCTTACTTATGCTACTCCTTATTACTATTGAAGATTAGACTTTTTATAATATGAACCTTGTTGTGAACCTTAATATATTTTGAACATTAATATATGTTGTTTTGAACTTATATTTTGAGATTGTGAACCTTGATGAACTTTAATGTATCTTTGTTGTATGGTTGAAATTATATTTTGTATGGATCAGGCCCTGAACTTAATAGTATGTATTATGCTTCTTAATGCCTTATGAATGCTTAATGTTTTTCCTATAGTATGTTAGAAAAGAGATATACAGAAAAATTGTGCACATTCTTTCATCTCTTTTTCATTAATGACAAAAAGGAAAAGAGATTAGCATACATTCCATTCATGGAAGAGAATAGCATATGAAAAAGAAAAGTATACATTAAAGGGGGACAGAATTTCATATATTTCCTTTTGTATACTTAATAATTTTGTCATCATCAAAAAGAGGAAGATTATTGACCTCATATTGATTTTGATAATCATAAAATAATTAAGTATGTCACTAATGATCTTATGGTTTAGTTAAACAAATTTTAGGTGAATCATCAAGAAGATGATGTTACTCTGAATTGGATTACTCTACAAAAAAAAAAAAGGTATTACAAAGGTAAAATAAGGTAATGTGGTTGTATTTTCAAGTCCAAATATTTTTCAAAAGGCAAATGAATTTGTATTCAAATGGAGCATTCACTTTACAATGAAATTATGTTTCAATTTTTCAAATGGACTTTTGATTCAAATAAGTATTTGTTTTACAAATGACTAGAACTACCTTTGTATGAACTCTTGTATTGTTTCTTATAGCATGAGACTAATATTTTTAAATGAACTAATGGATTTGTATTTCAAATATTCATTCATTTTTCAAATGGCTAAAATATTCTTTGGATGAATCCCCTTGTTAAAGTTTTATCCTAAAGCATCCATTTCCCTAAATATTTAAATTCCCTTTGAAATCCTCTTAAAATGGCATAGAACTCTTTGTTTCTAGTTGACTGGGTGTTTTGTTTAGTTATCTAGAATGCATTTCTAGCTAACTAGCTAGACTCCCTGCACAAGTCACCTGACCGAACCATGCTCAAATCTAGTTAACTGAGCAGTGTTTCTAGTGAACTGGATTTCCTGTAAAGGTGTCTGACCGAACCATTTGCAAAACAAGCTAACTGGGACTGTATTTCAGCTAACTGGATTCCCTGGTAAGTTAACTGGCCAAATGCTTCTAAATTATAGTTAACCGGATCGCATTTTCAGCTAATTAACTGGATTCCCTGGTAAGCTACCTAGTTGAACCATGCTGAAATCTAGTTAACTGGAATGCATTTCTAGCTAACTGGATTCCTTGGTAAGTTAATGCTATTGTTTCTAGTCAACTGAATTACAATCCAGCTAACTATTTTTCCCTACACAAATGCTTGGCAAAACCATGTTGAAAAATAGCTAACTGGAATTGTATTTCAGCTAGCTACTTTTTCTGCAAGCTAACTGGGATTGTATTTCAGCTAGCTACTTTTCTTGCAAGCTAACTGGAGTGTGTTTTCAACTAACTATTTTTCATGTGAAATCATGTGGCAGAAGCTTATTTGAAAATAGCTAACTGGATTATGTTTTCAACTAACTCTTTTTTCCTGTGAAACAATTTGGCAGAACCTTATTTGAAAATAGCTAACTAGATTTTGCATCCAGTTAACTTGTTTGCTATGAAAGCTCCTCTCAAGCAACTCATTCCTATTGTTACCTAACTGAATTCTGCATCCAGTCAACTAACTTACTGCCTTTTCTCCCTAGCCGTGCACTCTTTGAATCTAGTCAACTGGAGTCCAACTCCAGTCAACTAGATTGGTATGAAAATCTTCTTGGCCATGCCCTTTTCAAACCTAGTCAATTGGGGATCAAATCCAATCAACTGGAATTAGGGAAATATACTTCAACGGCTATATTTGGTTGCCCATTTTCATTCCATCTTTTCAAATGGTTCTTCAACAACTATATTTTTGGAATGCCTATATAAATGCTTCCTCTAACAATGTTTTGCAGGAGACTAGAGAGGAGATCAGAGAGTGAAAAATAAAGAAGAAAATCATGTAAAAAATAGAGTAAAAATCTTGTTGAATATCTTTGTGAGAAGTTGATGCTGAGCTTTCATTTGAGAATCATTACAAGAGTTATCGAAGTATTGATTCAAGTGGTTGAGAGCATTTAAAGAAGAGATACGGTCCATTCAAGAGCTTATAAAAAGGAGTTTCAAATTTATTAAAGGCATCATCCAAAGCTCCAACAACCATAAGAAGGCTTCGTTCTTTCCTCAAAGCTTCATTCTAAAGAAGAAGCCAAAAGCTTCAAATTTGTAAAGTGATCTTTCATTATTTTATTTGCTCATTTAGGAGCTTCTTATACTTAAACCTTAATATTCTTGTGTTTGATTATAAGCCCCCTTGTGCTTGTAAACAAGAGGCTAGTTCGGAAGGCTAGGTTCGGTAAGGCCCCTTTGTGCCCGAAAATAAAAGGACTAGCCGAGAAGGCTAGGGGTTAGGCTTCTTTGTGCCTAAAAACAAGAGGGTTAGCTGGAGAGGCTAGAGGTTGTAATCGTTTAAAATGATTGGAGTAAATTCTCAAGGGGTTCTTGGAAAGTGGACGTAGGTGTTGGATTGGCATCAAATGACTATAAAAATATTTGTGCTTGTGATTGCTTGATTGTCTCTTTTATCTCTTCACCTAATTTCACATCACTTGCAATTAAATTCTAATTTCTATTTAGTGCATATATTTGTGCATTAATTTTTAAGAAACCCAATTCATCCCTCCTTTTGGGTTACTACATTTAGGCAACAGCTAGCAATTAGACTTCTTATACCAGAAATTAGCCTTTCACCAAGGGATATGTCCTTCAAAAAATTATTAAGGGATTAGAAAGGGATTTTCAAGAGATTTTAAACTACATTCAAAATCTAGTTTTAGTAAGAAATCTCTAAGGGATTGCTAGGGATATATTTTCCTTGTTAAATTTCTTGGAAATCCCTTAGTAATCTGCAAGGGATCAGTGAGTGATAATTTAAATAATTTTTAGCAAGGAATTTGTAAAGAAAGTTTGGTCCCTTAGAGATTTACTAAGAGATAAATGTTGGGTCCTGGTAAGATATTTTTAAAAATAAAAAATATGATATCAGAGAAGAATTTTTTCTTAGAAATCCCTTAGTGATTTTAAAATCTTGTACCAATCATATGTCATTTACAAATTCTCTCGCTAGCATTAAAATAAAAGTCATAAGTAAAATTAATATTATATACTAATTTTAATACCATTAATTAAAATAAAAAAATTTCTTCATTTCTTCCCTCTCTCTAACTCATTCAAATCTTATCAAAACCCTAGGCTTATACCCTTTGTTGCCAACCATTAGATTGGCATAACGGTAAGGGACTAGCCTTTCAACCCTTTGATCACATGTTCAAACCATTGCTTCCATGCAAATCACGGTGACCATAAATTTCTTACAAATCATTTAGTTAGCCAATTTTTAGCAAGAAAAATTTTCACAATGAATCCCTTGGTAATCACCAAGGGAATTTTAGTATTCTTGGCAAATGGACTACAATTTTACCAAGAAAAAGTTTTAGATCCCTCAATAATTATCAAGGAATTTCCGAGGAAGACTTTCACCAACATCTTATATACCAAACTATTTGTTTCTTGCAATATTGATTAATTATAATTCACATGCTCAATTTGAGAAATAGGCCTTATGATCCAATTGATTATGAGCTAATTAAGAAAATGAGTTTTGGATGGTGGAAGAAGAAGTGGAAGGAGAGCTTGACTATGAGGAATTGAAAATCATGATATTAGAAGAGCAACCAAAGTGCAATGATGAATCAATTCATATGACTAAAGGTTAATCTTGGAATGGTTAATGCTTGTTGATATTCAAATAAACATATTTTATTTTTATTTTTTTTAGATGGTGAAGAAGAATTGATGGTTATTGAAGATGGTGATATATCTAATCAAAAAATTAATCGAATACGGATACGGATTCGGATATCTAATCAAAAAATTAATCGAATACGAATATGGATTTAGATATCTAATCAAAAAAATTAATTGGATACGGATATGGATATGGATTCAAATATCTAATAAAAAAATTATATCTTTATCCTTTGTAAAAAAATTATATCTTTATCCTTTGTTTTCAATTTAATCCTAGTAACCATATCAAAGTGGATTTCAATGTTTTTGTTCCAATAAGTGCATTGAGAGAGAAGTGACTGGATGGTGTGCAAGCATGTACAGTGAGAATTTCAGAAAGCTTAAGTAAAAGAGAGACTCTAGTTTGTGTATCCATATCCGTATTCCTATAAAATAAATACGGATATGCTTGATATCTGATTTGTATCCATATCCGTATATAACAAATATGGATATGCTTGATATCTGATTTGTATCAGTATCTATTTAGAATAAATATGGAAATAAATTTTAATATCCGTTTAGTATCCATATTCATATTCGTATTTGTTAAAAAATATGGATACAAATATGAATATATTACTATCCGATCCATATCAAATCCGTTTTCAGACCTATTGCCGAGCCATACATCCTAGAGATAAAGCTAAGCAAATTAATTATAGTGTTGAACTTGAAAAACCAAGCTCATGGAGTTTGTCTTAGGCCATATAAGGCTTTATGAAGTTGACAAACCTTACAAGATGGATGATCATAGCTAGAAGGAGGCTCCATGGACTGGTTAAGAAATGCTTGAACTGATCAAAGAAAAGATGTTGCTAAACTAGTTCGCTGATGTGGCTAGGACTGTGATTGAATTACCATTTGAACTAGAAAACCAAAATGGTCTCCTTCAGCTCTATCGCATTGTTGCCATAATGGAAGATATGTTCTCTCAGAATATGGGTGTAGATCCATGGGCTCTCACCAAGGTCATAGCATACTTCTTGAGCTTCGTATGGACTTCGACCATGACAGTGTGGAGGAGTTAAATCATAAGGTTCTCTATGCCACCCTAGAACTCGAAATGCTAAGAAATATCATCAAGGAAGAAAGGAGGAGGTGGCTTGAAGAATCAGATTGAAAAAGGACTTGCTCCAAATGGAAAGAAAATTTCAAGGAATAATAAGAAGGAATCAAGAGCTAGTCCTCAAGAAAATTTAGATTTCAAATCGACATTGATGCCATGATCAATTCTGCAATAAAACAAAACCTTGGATGTGGTGCTACAGGAGCTCAGGATTTCTACACTCCTGGTGCACTAGTGCTGCAGGATTGCCTAGGAAGAATCCTAGGATTTCAAGAAAGATGCTCCAGATGAGAAAGGATTTCGTGGCTTTGATACGATGGAAACATTAATAGATCAAATAGACAAGAAAGTTTTATGTTGTTTCATTATGTTGTATGAGTATTTATACACATTATAGGGATATACATAGGGTAACTTTATATTGTAGCACAATTAGATCACTACAACAAAATTTTGCTAAAACAACTCTTTTTTTCCGATGCTAGAGGTAAGTATCGAGAATTTTGTAGGTTGCCAATGCTTATAAAAAGCATCGGCAGATATTTTTGATGCCAACACTTAAAAACAAAGTTGTCAATTTCGTTTCGGATTATGTTTCGGTTTAGCTTATGAAACTAAATATTTTGGTATCGGACCGTTTCGGTGCTTCGTTTTGAAATATATATATAATAATAAATTTATTCATAATTCATATTCTTATAAATAATAATAATAATATAAAAATAAAGAGTTTAAGTTTTTAAGAGTTTAAAATATATATATATATATATATATATATATATAATGAAAAATTTATTCATAATTCATATTCTTCATAAATAATAATAACAATATAAAAATAAAGAGTTTGAGTTTTTAAGAGATGCGACCGTGGGGATAGGATAACTAGAATTTTTTTTTTGTTATTATATATATATTTTAAATAGGAATAGGGTAACTAGGATTTTTTTTTGATTATATATATATATATTTTTTAAAATGGTTCTGAAAGGTTTAATAATTCATAAATTGTTCTCTAAAACATATTTTATCGAAACGGCCAAAACGGTCGAAAACCGCCGAAACGCATCGAAACTGTCAAAAAAAATCTTTAATTTTCGAATAAGCTACCGAAATGAAACGGTCGAAACAGTCAAAATAAATTGATAACTTTGCTTAAAAAAACATTGGCATCGTATTTTATTTCAGATAAAATATTTTATTTCGAATGCTAATGCTTAAAAAAAACATCGGCATCATATATTATTTTGAACGCCGCAACTAATATTTTATTTCACATGTCGACACTAAAAAAAAACATCGGCATCATATTTTATTTCATCGGCATAGTATTTCCCTGCCGCTTTCGATAAAATATTTATTTTGGATGCTGACACTTTTTTAAGCGTCTGCATCATATTTCCTTTTTTTTTTTTTTCCACCCTCCCGCGTTTCAACAATGACCCGCCCACCATTGGTGAAGAAGACGGAGTTGGAGGCAGCCAGAGAGGCGTAGGGCGGGGTGGGGGGTTTCGCCAGAAGCCGAGACGCCAATAGAGGGGTGGAGCAAGTATCTATTGCCATCTCGCTCTCTTTTTTCTTTCATTTTTCCACCCCTGCTTCGCCCAGCCACCTTTGGACCCTGTTGGCCACGTCCCACCCGCTGCAACTCCACCCTGTAGCCAGGGGTTCATTAGGAAGAACACCGAGTCCAGCCCCTTGAGCCCGCTCACCGTCATCCCGTGGAACATGCTCACCTTGCTGAATGAAATACTTGGAGAGGCCATCGGCGTTGAAGTTCTTGGAGCTGCTGACCTTGCTGGAGATCTTGTGGATGCCGGAGACCAGCATCTGCTCGGCGGTGCTCATGATCTCGGTATGCAGCGAGTCCTAGTGTGCTTGAGGGCCTCGTCTTGAGGCAAAGGGCCTCGGTGAGGTCCACGGCGGCCTGATCGGCGGAGCGGGAGGCCTCGCGCGTCCTTCTCGCAGATGCATGGCCTCATCGCGCTTCTTGATGGCATCGTGGGTGGGCCTTGAGGCAGCGGCGTCATAGGCGAGGAAAGGTAGAACCGAGCCGATAGGAAGGGGAGAAGCAGTGTGAACACAGGTGGATGGAGACCGTGAAGAAAGAAGAGATGGCCAGAGATGATTGGAAAGAACGTTAACGGCGATCGTAGAGGAGGAAGAAGGAGATCGGGAAAAATTTTGAACAACGTGCAAAAAAATATGAACAAGGCGCGCGTTAACGCGTGAAAAAATTTTCAACTCCCAATGCTTTTTTTGCATCGAAAAAATTTCCTTCATCCCAACGCTTCCCCCAAAGCGTCGGAATATAATTTTCGTTCCCCGTTTCGTGACGCTTAAAAAAGAGTTGAAAAGTATTTTTCGATACTTTTTAGTGCCAAAAAAAATTTTTTTTAAAACGTCATCTTCATTCAAATTGATGTCATGAATATTACAATATATTAGATAATTGCATAGTATAGCATTGCTATTCGGTGCGGTAAATAAAGCAATACAATTAGTATAATATTCTAGTCATGTTTATGCATAAATTCAAGGCACTTGTGAGGCATATGCGAATAGAAATGGATCCTTCAAAAGGTTAGTTGATGTCATTTTTCAGGAACGAGTGGTTATTATTGGCCTAGGGCAACCAAAGGAAGGGTGAAATGGGTTTGATAAAATTTAAAACTAAAACAACCAGAACAAATGTTACAATTAAAACAAAGCCTAAGATAGATAGATTAATTATGCATAAGATATAATGTAATAATAAATAAGTAAAAGAAAGTAAATAAGCAAGAAAAGTAAAGAAGCATAAAAATTTATAATCGTTTTGCATTCTGTGTCTACATCCACTAACCCAAATATCTTTCCAGGATTTTTACCATATTGATCCTTTTTAAACTGAATAAGAACTAAACCCTTACACTTCTTCTTTTATTGAGCTTAGGAGGAATGCTCATAATCCTTTTTTTTTTTCAAACGTAGGATAAACCTATTCTCTTTTTTTTTATGGGCTAAAAAAAACCCTACACTCTCTTATTAGAATAAGAAAAAGAAATACAATCACTCTTAAGAATGAAAGCATACAAATAAAACTCTAAACTTGAATAAAGAGTATATATAATTAAGGCTTAAAAACAATATCTACTAAGCTTTTTCAATGATTTTTTACTCAATTCAATGCCTAATTTATTATTAAAATAAGTGCCAAAAACTTTGAATTTATAGAGCTGAAAAAACAAGTTGTTGGAGACTCAAAGTAGCTCTAATAATCATATGGTTATTTTTTATGCATGGTTGATCAATCGGCCTAGCCTGATCGAATCAATCCCGGTTAGAAAAGACAATTGTTTTTGGAATTGTTTTGACATGCCAGTTTTTGGTTCACTACTCACTCTTAGTTTTAGATTTTCTAATTATTTTTACGTATTTTGATCCCAAACCTAGTCTAATGTTGTGTAATTACTCTTCTTCAATGTCTTACCATAATTATTCTTAGGAACATAAACTTTACAAATTGAAAACTTTTCTTTGGATAATCTTGCATTGGTTGTTATTGATTTTTCATAATTCTTCTCCAACTTGAATTTGTTGTCTACCATTTGAGTTCCTACAAATCAAACATGTGTTGAATAAAATTTGCTCATATTTTGGCTTGGATCAATCATAGTCTTTGTCTATCATCACAAACTCAAGTATTACATTAATCCTTCAATTAATATTTTTATTATCATTAAAAATATATTATGGAACCTTTAGACTTGGCATTGCTGAAGCTAACTGAGTGATGCAGATTAAGGCTGAGCCATCTTGGTTTGACCCAATTATCAAGTACCTCAAAAGGGATCTCTCCTGGAGGACCAAAAGGAGACAAGAAAATAAAAGATGCAAGCACCCCACTATATCCTACTTGACGATTGGCTATACAAGCGATCCTTCTCTATGCCATTACTCAAATACCTCCGGCTGTCATAAGCTGATTATGCTCTTTGGAAGGTTCATGAAGGTATTTGCGGCAGTCATCTTGGCGGCCGAACCTTATGCATAAAGTGTTGCACCAAGGATACTACTAGCCGACCATGCAGAAGGATTCTGACGATCTCATCCAAGCCTACAACTCATGTTAATGGCACTCAAATATTCAGAGGCTTCCTTCTGCTCACTTGATGCCAATATTATATGTCTGGCCTTCGCTAAGTGGGGAATGGACATCCTCATCCCTTTTTATCTTGCTACGGGATAGAAAAAGTTTCTATTCGTAGCAATCGACTACTTTACCAAATGGATCGAGGCCGAGACAGTCGTCTAGATAACGAAGCTTGGGCTAGGGACTTCGTATGAAGATTCATCATTTATCGGTTCGGCTTTCTGCATACCATCATTATCGATAATGGTAAACAATTTGACAATCCTATGTTCCGAAAGTTCTGTAAAGACCATGGCATCAGCCTTCGGCTTATATCAGTCGGGCACGATCAGGCCAACGATGAGGCGGAGGTAACAAACCAAACCATACTATAGGGAATCAAAGCTCGGCTCAATAGGGCACGTAGCAGATAGGCAGATGAACTTCATCATGTTTTGTGGGCTTATCGAACCATCCAGAGGGTCCCCACAAGAGAACTCCATTCAGAATGGCCTTCGGCACTAAAGCTGTCATTCCTGTGAAAGTAGGATTACCTTCACCATGAGTGAAGAGTTATTCGGAGGAGTTGAACAACAAACAGCTCCGAGCCAATCTCGACTTAATAGAAGAAATTAGAAAAAACCCAGATCCGAATGGCTACCTATCAACAAAGGATAGCCCGCTATCATTTATTCCGAGTCAAAGAGAAATCATTCCTCCCTAGCAATCTTGTGCTCCACAAGGCGTTCATCACCAAACCATTAGAGCAAGGAAAGTTATCTCCAAACTGGGAAGGCCCCTATCAAGTTGCAAAGGTCATTAGACTCGGTACTTACAAACTTCAAGATCTAGATCTAAAGTCTATTCCTCGGACATAAAACGCAGACAACCTTCGAATATACTATCAGTAAAGTACGCATATACCAAGCTCATTTTGTTCATAATGATGAAACTTTACTTTTAAATTTGTAATATTCCTGTCTCAGTCACTTTTCCAAAAGTTGTTGATAAAAGGCAGGTTTCCCCAATCGATGACCCACAGGTCTCTTATCTTCGAACCTCAGCAGGGTCAAGCAGTTTCTACATACCTTAGCAGCGCCAAATAAAATATAATCTTTCTTCAAACCTTGGCAGGACTGAGCAACTTTCTTCGAACCTTGGTAGGGGCGAGCAACTATCTTTGAACCTCAGTAGGGCCAAGCAATTTCTCTGTACCTTGGCAGCGCCAAGTAAAATATAATTTTTCTCTAAACCTCGACATGGCCGAGCAACTTTCTCCAAACCTCGACAGGGTCGAGCAACTATCTCCGAACCTCGGTAGGGCCGAGTAGTTTTTTCGTACCTTGGCAGTGCCAAGAAAAATATAATCTTTTTTCGAACCTCGGTAGGGCCGAGTAACTTTCTCTGAACCTTGATAGGATTGAGAAACTTTCTCCAAACTTTGGCAGCGCCAAGTAAAATATAATCTTTCTCCGAACCTCGGCAGGGCCGAGCAACTATATCCAAACCTCGACAGGGCCAAGCAGTTTTTTTGTACCTTGGCAGCGCTAAGTAAAATATAATCTTCTCTGAATCTTGGTAGGGCCGAGCAACTTTCTTCGAACCTCGACAAGGCCGAGCAGTTTCTTCGTACCTTGGTAGCACTAAGTAGATATAATCTTTCTCTGAAACTCGATAGGGCCAAGCAACTTTCTTCGAACCTCGGCAGGGCCAAGCAACTATCTCCAAACCTCGGCAAGGCCAAGTAGTTTCTGTTGGGAATTGTATCCTAAAGCCAATCATTTGATGATTGTGCTGACGTAAATTATATATAAATTGATATATTAATAAAAGTTATTTGACAGTTTATTCATTACAAGAATATCTTCTTAATACTCCTGAAAGTAATGAAGCCCTTAGGATCTTTCTCACGATAAAGGAGGATTTATCTTAGGTCCTTAAAAGAGTTTGTGACCAAATGATATACTATGACATGGCCATAGTACTATTAATTATAGGACGTTGTATATCATATATGTTGGTTATCCTCTTAATCAAGGAGTGTAGAGACACTAGTATGACATACAGGTGAAAGTGTAGGAGTACATTTCACCGAACGTGACTCATTTCCGGATACTCTGCTGTCAAGAGTTAATCCGAAAAGATATAGGTATAAGTATCCTTCAGACCTGAAGATCACAACCAGTGGCTGACAAGCAACTCATTATACTTAGGTGTCGAACCACCTAGATTTCTAATCCAGCTACGAAAGGTTACTGGGTGTAGTCAAGTACTTGTGGTAGTCAGTTGTGGATCAAGATGGAATTTGACCTATCCCATTAAAAGGAGAAATGCTTGTGTTTCAACTTAGCAAGACCTTGACCAAGGTAATTCATGTGAAAGTCACATGATCACTAAGTTGAAATCACTTTATGGATTGCTATTTAGAGTTGACAGGCTATTAAGCCATCCTTAGCATTGTGGTCAAGAGGATGAATTATACGGTAACTGTTCTTAGGGTTCTTGGAGTTTGCTCGGCAACTCTTCGACCTATCCAGACGTTAGGTTTCATTGCTAGATGGGCACATCGATTAGTATAGAAAGTTGTTTCTATGCTACCGGCTTAGGTTTGAACCTAGAGAGTCACACGCATAGAAGTTTCCTAGGATGATCTATTTGCTGATCAACGATTGAGAATCGTATATGATTTAATTAATCAATTTGATTGATTGAATTATCTCAATTGGGTTAAGTACAATTGAATAAGATTCAATTTGGTTTAAGTCTATTAGAAGGACAAGTTAATTTTAAATATTGATTTGAAATTAGACTTGATTTGAATTTAAATAGATTCAGGACTAGTCAAATTTGATTTGGGCTTGGACCATGATCTATGTGGGTTAAGTCAAATAAATTTAGATCAGAACCCAAACCTCTCGAATATGGATCTCATATGATGAGATGGCTAAAATCTCATCTCATGAGATAGAATTTAATGCATGATATTTATTTACCGAACGTCGGATTTATCCCTCGTCTCTTTGGTTTTCTCCGAACGACGGAACTAAACCAAACGCCGCGACTCCTTGATTTTCTCCGAATGTTGGAATTAAACCAAGCGCCGCGCCTTCGGCGTCTCTTCGCTTTTGCCAAACGATGGATTCTTAAATGTCAGAATTAAATGTCAAGGCTAAATCGAGACTATAAATAGAGGGCATTCCCTCACCAGAGAACACAGAACAAAAAATAGAACAACAATACACGATTTGTCATGGATTGTAATTCTAAATTGTCGTGGATTGTAATTCTAAAATGTTAGAATAGAAAATCCTGGTGATTCTGGTGTTAGCGGAAGCCTGGTGGATCTTGAAGGAAGATTCAAGTGAGGGGATTCAAGATCAGCAAAGCTATTTTTCCGCGAGCTAGTACTCCCGGAAATCTGATCATTCGGGGCTTCGCATGGACGATACTAGAGGCCGAACAATTGAACGGCTGCAGAGCAATAAGGATTTACCTACTGTTCTTAAGGTAAGTGATTTGATCCCTAGATCTTAAGGCAGGCTTCAAGATAATAGTGTGACTAGTCATCTTGAAGATCAAGATATGATCTTGATGTTTTTATATGCATATTTTAGATCAAACGACCCTGAATATATAGGCAAAGATATGATCTTGATGCATATTAGATAGATTAATATGTAATCTTTTAATTTCTGCAATGATAATAGTTATCAATTTTTAAAAATATGCATGCCTCAGAGCCTATTTCTCCCTACAGTTTCTTCGTACGTTGGTAGCGTCAAGTAAAAGAGAATCTTTCTCCGAACCTCAACAAGGCTAAGCACTATCTTCGAACCTTGGAAGGGCCGAGCAGTTTCTTCATACCTTAGTAGTGCCAGGTAAAATATAATCTTACTCTTAACCTTGGCAAGGCCGAGCAACTATCTTCAAACCTCAGCAGGGCCGAACAGTTTCTCCATACCTTGGCAGCGCCAAGTAAAATATAATCTTTTTCGAACCTCGGCAGGGGCAAGCAACTATCTCTGAATCTCGGTAGAATCGAGCAGTCTCTCCATACCTTGGTTGAGCCAAGTAAAATCTCTCCGAGTAAATATTCTTCGAGCAACAATCTTTGCACCTTGATGGAGCGAGATAAAATCATCTCTATCCCTCGGCACGACAGAGCAATTCACCCCAATATTAGTAAACTGAACAAAATTCTCAAGGAGCTTTGGCATGATCAAACTTTCATTGAATGTTAGCAAGACCACCTAGGTCTTCATATAATCTAAGATGAATCAAGCACTACATCCTCGAAGGTTCAACATAGTCCGACAAACGTCAGTAGGACTAAACTAAATTGCCAAAATACTTGGCAAAAGCTAAGTCCTTAAGCGCACCTAACACTACAGGAATTTCATTCAATCGGATACGTTCATTCGAATTCCAGAAAAGCTAGGTGTAAACTATTCTCTCCAGCAAAGAAGTACCTTATAAGATACTCTTGTGTCTCGGTAGAACTGAGCCTTCCTTACACTATTAGGGATTCTTATATCTTGGTGGGACTAAGCCTTTTTCCTGTGCTTTGTTCAAGTTAAAGAGTTTTGCGTGCTTAAGCATGATTTATGCCTCGAAAGGGGCTAAAGCCACTGATACATTAAGGAAACAAACAAGAAGAAACAGGAAGCTGAAATAAAAAACTATTTTATTTCAAGGCAATTCATTACAAAGATTACAACCCATTGCAGGGCACTATAAGTGCGTTACAGCACAGAAAATATAAGAAATTTTTTGGATAAACAGGTAAGTTCGGTTACCTACTTTGTGCCTATAGGGCCTCTGCTTTGGAAAAGAGAACTCTGTTGAGTGGTAGTCCCCATGGCACTGGGCAGAGGCATGGATAGAAGAGACAGTTCAAGAAAACTTACCTTCGGCTTTTCATCCTTTAAGCAGCTACCTGATGGATCTTCAACCGACGATGGATGCTTCTATGGTTACTGGAAAGACTAAGGAAGCCAAGGCCCATCAAAAATTGCATTTCCAAGGTTTTCCATGATTCCACAATAGACGGATAGAGCCAAATAGAAAGCATCCATGTGTGCTTTCCATATGACCTCTACACATCCTTCCTTTCGCTTCACATATGGCCTCTACAGCTCCTCCCTTCTTTTTCTCCTCCTCTTTCTTACTTCTCACACTTAAGCCTTGGGGAGAGGGCATGCTCCATAACTCCTTGGGATTGGCTTGCTTTTCAACAACTTCTTCATTTAAACCATAAAACGTAGGCCAAATCCCACAAGAGAAGGCCAACCCTTCAGCATCCATCTTCGGTATGGAAAAAACCTCACAGGTTTTCTTTCACTCTCAGGATAACAAAGGCTCTTCGACTATATATGCTCGATACATCCCATTCTCCCCCTTTTATAGCCTTCAGGTGGGGATGGCCTCCATTAATAAAGAGGAGGTTTTGGGATTCAAAGCACACCGATCGCCATAACCCTACACTACTAGGGCCACGTGTTGCCCATCTGCTCTCTCTCGGGTGAAATTTGAAGAATTTTTTCTCACCCAATAAAATGAGCATTTTTCAAACCCACCGATTGACCATGTGTCATCATCTCGATGGACTCTGCAGGGTATACTGAGAATCTTCCCTTGGACCATAAGAGAAGTAAAAGATCTTCCTTCAATCCTAGATCAAGTGACTTAAATGCAAAGAACCATTTTTGGCTCCCCAAAGTATGGATAGATATGAGGAGGTGTTTGCAGAAAAGTAGATGGCCTAAGAGCAATTGATTGCTTGACGTACGAAAGAGATAAGCCCACATCAGAAGGGTAGCGCATTAATTGCGAGGTAAAAGACTCTATAAGGCTAAAAAAAAAATCGATCTATTAGCAAGCCTTGGCAAGGCCAAATGATATCCATCATCTCTACAAGGCCAGATGGCCTGCCTCGGCAAGGCCAAGCAATTTCTCCTATCTCAGGTAAAACCAAGCTAATTCTCCATCCTCGAAAAAATCAAACTATCAGTTTGCTTAGGCAAAGTCAGATTGCTAAGGGCTTCCTAAGCTTGGTATAGCCGATCTACCCATTCTACCTAACAAAAATTACCAAATATACAACACTTCAAATAATAAGAAATGCTGGGAAAAATAGAATTTCTTTCATAAGGATTGATAGTACAAGATATATAAATCTTTCAAATTACAAAAAAGAAGAATACAGAAAGAATAAAATCCCTAAGGCCCAGCTTCATCTCCGGGAACAACTTTGGCAATGCTCGGAGTGGTTTGACCTGGCTGGTCTACTCCCCTAATAGCTAGCGGGACATCGACCTCCTTGAGGGATGGCCCCAATGCCATACCCCCATCAACGATCGACTGCGAGGCTTCATCCTCTTCGATCATGGGTCATGAAGCCTTTGATCCTTAGGTAAGCTGTTGGGAATTCTCGATCGGATCTCCTTCTGAAACAACCACAAAGTCAATGTCGGGGGCATCTTCATCATCATCGCCAGCATTAACGGATGAGGGAGTCACTGCTAAGGATTCGACTGCCAATGATGGAAAACAATATCTCTTAGTCTCTACGAACCAGAGATCGATGTCCAAATACTACTGGATTACTCTCGTCCATACATTATTTGTTCCCATTCGATATGCCTCCTTTCAAAACTGAAGTTGCGCTTTAGTAAACTTGCCCAAGCTTTTGTATTCCTCAATTGCAAAAGTGATCTAATTATCGACTTCGATTACCTGGCACTCGAGCTCAAAGCATTTCTTTTGACTCGAGGCCAAATCCTCAGTCAGGGCTTTCATTTTCTTCGATGCATCAGCCTTAGTCTTTTTTAGCTGAAAAAATAAAATAACAAATAAATGAATAGTCAAGTTGGCTTTAGTTAAAGGAAAGAAATAGGCCAATGCACAAGAGTAAAAGAAAAATGCACCTCTTCGACATGACAAGTGACTTCAGCTTTCGCTTTCTTGGCCCTCCTCTAAGCCTTTTCTCTTTCCTTCTTATACCTACTAGTTTCCTGCCAAGCATGCTCAAGATTCATCCAATCTTCACTGGCATCGAGTCATGTTTGGCTTAAGTTGGTCATAAGGTCAACGATCTACCTCTGATAAGACTTGAACCGAATCTCTAACCGGCGTTTCTCCTCAGCTATCCTACCATTTAAGAAGTCAATCTCCTTTATGGCCTTAGTTCAGAACTTAGACAACTTCGATCGAGCTTCATTGGCTGATTTCTGAGCCTCCTCAAGTTCGGTAGCCTCAGCTCAGAGTCTTGATGCCTCTGACTGGGCTTCCTTGGCTGATCTCCGAGTTTCTTCAAGCTCAGCTCGTATTCTTGTTAATTTTTTGAATGCTGGTTGACTGAACTTAACTCACTCTGAAGCACCTTAGCTTCGTACAGAATTTGTCTATGGCACTCATTGGTAGAGATTAAACGTCTATAAAGAATCCACTGGAGAAGGGTTGCCTACAACAGAGCAAAATAGGTAAGCTTAAAGAACCGTACAAAACATCCAAGAGGACAAGGAAAGGAAGAGTGCTCACCCAAAGGCAAGAAGTATTCATGTCCATCAAGATGTATTGGCTGGGAACCGACATG
>UESW01004258.1:999545-1014491 GCA_900491605.1 Calamus simplicifolius
ATATTATATTATCTTGCATTGTTATTGTAAATATTTAATATTTATTATACCAGTATAAATTGAAAATTATGTTTTTTAATTTTTGATATATTAATTTAAAATATTAAATTGTCTTATGAAGTATACCACAACTGGCTACGGGTGGTTTTGTCATTTCCAAAAACAAGATATATAGTTTATTCCAATTTTTAGTCTATTTTAAAAATTTTAACAACAGCACAGACTGATAAAATACCGGACATGGTCATGTGCCACCAATCATAGCTTTTCGTATTCCCATCTTCCTTACGTTCGTACCAAATACTGCCTTCATGTTTTGGGGCATTTTCATCGATATCACTCTTTTGCAAAACATTTATTGCAGTGCAACATATCTGATGATCAAAGTAATGTGTTTCTTGCACTTATATACTCTTGTATTATTGCTTGTTTTGTTACCCTTAAAATATCTATACACACATGATACCCTGCATTTTGATTTATTTACAAATATCCAGAATTTTGAATCTTTATTCATAAGAAAGCACACAATCTCAGGATTCTCACCGCAAGTTAGGCTTGACCTTATGTTTGCCCAACACCTGGCTATTCCTCCTTGCATGGTCATAGTCATAAAAATCAAGCCCTTTGTCAGACATAGCCTAGCGTGGATCAACTTTGCCGAGGCTTTACAAAGCTTCTCTGAAATCAACGCGGCCGCTGTGCATGGATCACGCTTGCTTGCGCGCTATTTGTTCATCTATGTTGACGGTCATTCTGAACACGTCGCGGCCTCTAAGGCCCTTGACTTCGCTTTCCCGCCTTTAATTTTCCTATTTCGGTCAGGACAAATCGCCAGTCAACGGTCCAAGAATCTAACCTTGTATTTGGACAAGCAGGGCAACCGTAATTTCCTAAAGGGTAGCCACAGGTTATGTCGGTATCCTTGTCTAAGGAAAGATCCAGAAGCCCCAGTGATGGTGTTCGTAAGCGGGTCGCGTGACGTAGCTTCCGATACTAAGTTAGATTTCCTGCAACACCTCTAAGATTGCGTGTCGATGTGGTAGAGAGTGTGTCGCACATGCGGGGATTGGATCAGTTGCCATCCAACGTAAACTTCTGTCAGCAACTGGTTCGGTTCCTAAAGTCATCCAAGATTGGATCCAGTGTTACAGTGTACTACAGGATCAAAATCCTATCTACGTCACAAAATCTTTAGTACATGCTTCCAACACCTTAACATGGTTGGCGAGTCCAGCATGCATCGCAAGCTAGGAGAAATTACTCTCTTTCTTGTGATGTCAAATAATAGGTAGATGATGTGGAAGTTGGATATTTTGCAGCCTGTAACTAGGGCAAAGTAGGTTGCCCCGACATTGCATGTGAGCCCTATCTTCTGCAAAAAGGACGCAATGGACTGGATCAAAATCCAATGTACATCAAATTATCTTGAGTACATACTTCCAACGCCTTAAATGGTTGGTGAGTCCAGCATGCATCTCAAGATGACCCCTTGCAGGCTCTAGCAACTTATAGGTGATGGAGCCAGTTGATCCATGGAGAATAAAAATTTTTTTTGACGGCCCCAAAGGCCGACAGCTTTAAGACCGGCGCCTCCAAGACCGGCACCTCGAAGGCCGACGGCTCCAAAGACCGACGGCCCCAAAGGTCGACGGCTCCAAGACTGACGGCCCCAAGGCCGACAGCTCCAAGACCGGCGCCTTCAAGACCAGCGCCTCCAAGACCGACACCTCGAAGATCGTCGGCCCCAAAGGCCGACAGCTCCAAGACCGACGGCCCCCTGACGGCCCCAAGGCCGACGGCTCCAAGACCGACGGTCCCAAAGGCGACGCTCCAAAGACCGACGGCCCCAAAGGCCGACACCTCCAAGGCCGACACCTCCAAGCTAGGCGGCCCGGCACCTCCCAGGCGCCCCGACATCTTCCTAGCCGGCCTCTACATCTCCAAGCGAGTCGGCCCCGGCACTTCCCAGCGGCCCCAGCACTTCCCAGCCGGCCCCGGCGTGTCTAAGCTAGGCGGCCCGGCACCTCCCAAGCGGCCCCGGCATCTTCCTAGCCGGCCCTCTACGTCTCCAAGCGAGTCGGCCCCGGCACTTACCAGTCGGCCCCAACATCTTCCTAGCCTGCCTTCTACGTCTCCAAGCGAGTCGGCCCCGCACTTCCCAAGCGGTCCCGGCACTTCCTAGCAGGCCCGTCGTGTCCAAGCTAGGCACCCCGGCACCTCCTAGTCGACCCCAGCACTCTCCTAGCCGGCCCCTTACGTCTCCAAGCTAAGCGGCCCGGCATCTTCCTAGCCGGCCCCCTACTTCTCCAAGCGAGTCGGCCCCGACACTTCCCCGGTCGGCCAGACTCGGCCACGGCGTCTCCAGCTCCACCGAGTTGGCCAAGGCCATCCCCGGCCAGCCCGACTCGGCCCCGGCGTCTCCAGCTCCACCGAGTCGGCCAAGGCCATCCCCGACCAGCCTGACTCAGCCCCGGCGTCTCCAGTTCCACCGAGTCGGCCAAGGCCATCCCCGGCCGGCCCGACTCGGCCCCGGCGTCTCCAGTTCTGCCGAGTCGGCCAAGGCCATCCCCGGTTGGCCCGACTCGGCCCCGCGTCTCCTATTCCTTGAGTCGGCCAAGGCCACCCCTGGCCGGCCCGACTCGGCCCCGACGCCTCCAAGTCCATTGATTCGGCCCCGCCCCGGCACTGCCTTGCCAGCGGGATGGGCCCCAGCCATCTCGGGTCGACCCGGCTCGGCCCTGATAAAACGGGATTTCCTAGTTCCCGCCAGATCAGCCCCATGGTTCAAGAAACCGCCTCTCTGACGTGCGCCGCCCGATAGCGCCGACGCGCGCCACCGACAGCCCCGCCGGCTGATGGGACATAGACCACTAACCAGCCCAGATTCACGCAAGGGCTCAGCAGATCTTCTGACTACGCAATCCCACGTGATCATGCCAGAATCAACCCTATAAAAAGGTGAATCCACCCAGCAAACAGGTATGCGCGATAACCCCCAAAATCGCCATCTCAACTCTCAAAAAGGGATTTCTCCTCTTGGAGATCCCTCTTTTTCCACACAAAACAGGGCTCACTAGAGCCCTTCTTCAGCTGTGACCTCAGTCACTAACTTGGCCATCGGAGGGTCCCGCCGGAGACCCCCTCCGGTCCCGGGACTTCTTTGCAGGCATCCCAGCGAAGCGAGGATTCGAGAAGCACCTCCGTTCCCGACGTCCAGGAGGGGTGATTGAGCGTCATCAGATTGGCGCCAGGAAGGGGGATAATAAAAAGTAGCGAACGTTCTCCCTGAGCTACATCTTTCATCCCCTCTCTTCTTTCAAAAGCCATGGTGGTGACACAAGCCCAGGACACCTCCGTCAGCTGCCCGGCGGGACTTCCCTCACCGGTTAGGCAGCAGGAGGCCAATCCTCCTGCGGCTGACCCTCCGGTTGCCGGCCCGCCCGGACGCCACTGTCCAAACGGTGGAGCAGCTGGCAACCCTCTCCCAGCAAGTCCAGAATCTCACCGCCATGGTCCACGGGCTCCAGCAGCAGCAGTCCGTGGCCACCCAGCACCAGACCGCTCCCCCTGCCAGCCAGCAGTCGGCGAGGGGAGGTTCTCCTCGGTGGGAGGCCGGTCGGCGAGGTACCGGCCGACGTCAAGTTTCCCCTAGGAAGCCTCGACGCGAGCCCTCCAAGCGGCCACGGTCCCCTGACCATGGCCCCAACGAGTTTCCTCCCAAGCCACATCATCACGAGGAACCCAGGAGGAAGTCCCGACTTTCATCTCCATCTTCTTCTGCCTCCTCTTCTTCTTCTTCCTCCAAGCCATCTTGGAGGGCCCCGACGATCAACCGCCAGGTGGAGGAACGCCTGGAGGAGTACAACAGGCACCTCGACGAGCTCGCTAAGAAGATCAACCATCAGCCGGAGGAAGAGTCCGACACTCGTCCTCCTTACACTCGCCGCATACTGGAGGAACCGGTTCCCTCCAGGTTCCGCTTCCCCCAGGTGGACCCGTACGACGGTACGACCGACCCCCTCGACACCTCAAGAGTTACAAAGCTATGATGCAAGTCCAGGGTGCCTCAGACGCCCTCCTCTGCAAGGCCTTCCCGCAACTCTGCGGAAGGCCGCCCATGCATGGCATTCACACCTATCCCCCCACAGCATAGACTCCTTCGAGAGCTGGAGAGGGCATTTTTGGCCCACTTCGACGCCTGCCGCCGGATCCCAAGGGTGGCAGACAACCTCTTCTTCGTCCGTCAGAAGGAAGGAGAGTCACTGCGGGACTCGTGTCCCGATTCAAAACCACCGCCCTCGAGGTCTACCATCTCGACGATGCGGTGGCCACCCTGGCGCTGAAGCAGGGACTCCTTCCGTCCCGCTTCACCTTTTCTCTGGACAAAAAGCCTCTCGGCTCCTACGCCGAGTTGCGAAGTCGGGCACAAAAGTACATCCGTGCCAACGAGGCTGACTCGTCCAGAAGGGAAGCCGATAGGAGGTCCAATAAGAAGTTCGACACCCACAGAACCAGCTGAGGAACGATCCAGGCAGCTCGAACCACCCCGTCGCTTTGACCACCGGCCCCAGGCGCTGGTTCCTAAGGGGCGGTTTACTCCTCTCACGGCTTCAATCTCCCACATCCTGCTAGAGATTGAGGAGGAGCCTTACCTTTAACGCCCACGTCCCCTAAAGTCAGTAAACCCCCACAACAAAGAGCTTTACTGCCGGTATCACCAAGACTATGGACATGACACCGAAGATTGCCGCCATTTGAAGAGGGCCATTGAAAAATTTGTCCAGCAGGGCCACTTGGGCAAGTTCGTTCGAGGAAACCTCATGGCCCCGAGTGCGTCGCCACCTCCAGCGCCTCAGATTTGCATCAACAATGCCCCAATGGAAGGAACAATAGCATGATCTCATGAGGGGCGAGCAGTAGGTCGAGGAGCCGATGGAAGGAAGCAAGCTGGCATCAAGATGGGAAGCTTCTCCCCTGCATTCGGAATGCGGACGGTATTGTCAGTAACTTGCTGATTCTTTAATAAAGCATTATTCAGAATATCCTTGTTTTATCATGCTCTTGGGATGAGTATATTTCTTAGGCAGAGATCGGCTCTGCGTCGGCACCAAAGACCGACTCCGCGTCGGCACCAAAGATCGACTCCGCGTCGGCAACAAAGACCGACTCCGCGTCGGCAACAAAGACCGACTTCGCGTCGGCACCAAAGACCGACTCCGCATCGGAGACCAAAGACCGACTCCGCGTCGGCACCAAAGACCGACTCCGCGTCGCACCAAAGACTGACTCCGCGTCGGCGACAAAGACCGACTCTGCATCGGCACCAAAGACCCGCGAAGGCAAACAGCTGCGAAAAAGCTAAGTATACTACACTGAGAAAAAGTTTCTTTTCATTAGTATCTGAATGCGTTACAGAAAACCACCAAAGACTGACTCCGCGTCGGCAACAAACACCGATTCCGCGTCGGCACCAAAGACCGACTCCGTGTCGGCACCAAAGACCGCCTCCGCGTCGGCACCCAAGACCGGCTCGTGTGGCACCCTCAAGCTCAAGACCTACGGATTCCAATCAACAGAGTTTCCTGGGGGGCAGATCAACCCTGCAGAAGGAGACCAATTTCTTTGAAGAAAAAGGCACCTGAGCCTGGCCCAAGCACCCTCTGGTCACCTCCGGGGTTCAAAAGGTTTCGACGGCCTCAACTTTGCCTCATCGGCTTCATCTTTGCCTCAACGGCTAACTGACGAGCATCCCCCAAAAAGTTAGCGTACGTTGCTTCCAGTGGCGGGCCTGAGGTAATCAATTTGCCTCCAAAAAATTTCTTGAAGTTCTACACTCCTTTCGCTTAGCTGATGCAGAGAATGCAAGCTCAAGGAGTATGGGGGGCATTTAATGGAGCTAGTTGACCCCATGGAGAATAAAAAAATTTTGGACGGCCCCAAAGGCCGACAGATCAAAGACCAGCGCCTCCAAGACCAGCACCTCGAAGACCGTCGGCCCCAAAGGCCGACAGCTCCAAGACCGACGGCCCCAAAGGCCGACGGCTCCAAAGACCGACGGCCACAAAGGCCGACACCCGACGGCCCCAAAGGCCGATGGCTCCAAGACCGACGGCCCCAAAGGCCGACAGCTCCAAGATCAGCGCCTCCAAGATCGGCGCCTTCAAGACCGGCACCTCGAAACCGTCGGCCCCAAAAGCCGACAGCTCCAAGACCGACGGCCCCAAAGGCCGACGGCTCCAAAGACCGACGGCCCCAAAGGCCGACCCGACGGCCCCAAAGGCCGACGGCTCCAAGACCGACGACCCCAAAGGCCGACACCTCCAAGACCGATGGCCCCAAAGGACGACACCTCCAAGGCCGGCACCTCCAAGCTAGGCGGCCCGATACCTCCCAGGCGGCCCTGGCATCTTCCTAGCCGGCCCTATACGTCTCCAAGCGAGTCGGCCCTGGCACTTCCCAGGCGGCCCCGGCATCTTTCTAGCCGGCCCTCTACGTCTCCAAGCGAGTTGTCCCCGCACTTCCCAGGCGGCCCCGTCACTTCCCAGCCGGCCCCGGCGTGTCCAAGCTAGGCGGCCCGGCACCTCCCAAGCGGCCCCGGCATCTTCCTAGCCCGCCCTCTACGTCTCCAAGTGAGTCGGCCTCGGCACTTCCCAGTCGGCCCCGGCATCTTCCTAGCCGGCCCTCTACGTCTCCAAGCGAGTCGGTCCGGCACTTCCCAAGTGGTCCCAGCACTTCCCAGCCGGCCCCGTCGTGTCCAAGCTAGGTGCCCCGGCACCTCCCAGTCGGCCCCGGCACTCTCCTAGCCGCCCCTTACGTCTCCAAGCTAAGCGGCCCGGCATCTTCCTAGCCGGCCCCCTACTTCTCCAAGCGAGTCGGTCCCGACACTTCCTCGGTCGGCCCGACTCGGCCACGGCGTCTCCAGCTCCACCGAGTCGGCCAAGGCCATCCCCGGCCAGCCCGACTCTGCCCCGGCGTCTCCAGCTCCACCGAGTCAACCAAGGCCATCCCCGGCTAGCCCGACTCTGCCCCGGCATCTCCAGCTCCACCGAGTCGGCCAAGGCCATCCCCGGCCAGCCCGACTCGGCCCGGCGTCTCCAATTCCGCCGAGTCGGCCAAGGCCATCCCCGGTGGCCCGACTCGGCCCCAATGTCTCCAGTTCTGCCGAGTTGGCCAAGGCCATCCCCGGCCGGCCCGACTCGGCCCCGGCGTCTCCTATTCCTCGAGTCGGCCAAGGCCACCCCTGGCCGGCCCGACTCGGCCCCGACGCCTCCAAGTCCATCGATTCAGCCCCGCTCCGGCACTGCCTTGCCAGCGGGATGGGCCCCAGCCATCTCGGGTCGACCCAGCTCGGTCTTGATAAGACGGGATTTCCTAGTTCCCGCCAGATCAGCCCCAGCGGTTCAAGAAACCGCCTCTCTGATGCGCACCGCCCCCGCACCGACGCGCGCCGCCCGATACTGATGGGACATAGCCCACTAACCAGCTCAGATTCACGCAAGGGCTCAGCAGATCTTCTTACTCACGCAATCCCACGTGATCATGCTAGAATCAACCCCTATAAAAAGGTGAATCCACCCAGCAAACAGGTATGCGCAATAACCCCCAAAATCGCCATCTCAACTCTCAAAAAGGGATTCCTCCTCTCGGAGATCCCTCTTTTTCCACACAAAATAGGGCTCACTTGAGCCCTTCTTCAGCTGTGACCTCAGTCACTAACTTAGCCGTCGGAGGGTCCCGCTGAAGATTCCCTCCGGTCCCAGGCCTTCTTTGTAGGCAACCTGGCGAAGCGAGGATTCGAGAAGCACCTCCGTTCCCGACGTCTAGAAGAGGTGATTGAGCGTCATCAGTAGGCTATCCATGGCTTGGAGAAATCTCTCTTTCTTGCCTGTGGATTGATGTGTGGATGATGTCCAAATGTCAAATAAAAGGTAGATGATGTGGACGTGAGACAGCCTTCTTGGGCTCACTCAATCTGGAGTCTAATTGAATTAATGGGCTAGCTTAAACTGCATATATATATATATATATATATATATATATATATATATATATATATATATGAATGAAAATTGAAAGAAACCAAACTCACTGGGAGTCGATGAAGAAGGTGAATTTGTTCAAAGAGCTTTCTTTGAATCCGATGCATCTTTAATCCCTCTTCTTCAAACCATTGATGATTAAGGTTATAGGTTGCAGCTGAAGAGCTCATCTCCTTCAGATCTGGTGGTTAAGTCGACATTTTCTTCCTTCAATTCAATGAATATCCCCGAGCTTGTAACTATGTTTCCTCCGTGTATTTTCCACCCTTCTTTTTTGTATGCGGTCACCGATGAACCGTCGATGGTTGCCAGGATTCAAGCTCCTGAGAAAGCTGGGATCATGCTCTATTTGGGGAAGGGTTGGAGTCGAGGTTACCTTCATCTCCTTCAAGTTCGGAAACCCAATCCAACACCAATAAGTTTTGACCTTTCTTCCTTCCTCCATTTCAAACATTCCACAATCTTTGATTCCTTTTATTACCGTAGAAATTCATTCTTCGAGCTTGAGTGCAGCTCGCTCCTGGATCCGAATGATGATCTTCCATCATCTAAACAAGATATATATATATAGCATGTTCAAGCATACGTTATGACCCTTCAATCATCTAAACAAGATATATATATAGCATGTTCAAGCATATGTTATGATCCTTCAATCATCTACCGTTCTGATAAGTGTAGAGAATGTATATATATATATATATATATATAAAGAGAGAGAGAGTTATATATAGAGAGAGAATTGGACTTTGTTGGTCCAGATAGCAACCCAAGAGGGGGGGTGAATTGGGTTTTTTAAAAATTTAAACTCTTTTGAAAGATAACCCCCAGCGGAAATAAAAACTTAGATTCAAATTAAAACTGAACAACACAAATAGAGAGTTGAAGATAAAGAGACAATCACGGCAAACACAAGAGATTTTATAGTGGTTCGGTGTACCTACACCTACGTCCACTCCCAAGTACCTCTTGGGTCCACACTATAATCAAACTGATTACAGCAGAGTTGTTTTGCAAGCTCACAACTCGAACTTGTTGTTTTCCCGGGTGCACAACGAACCCAGCTGGTTTTCAAGGCTCACCAGCACAAAACCTAAACCACAAGCTAATGCTTGCACAAGGCTAACAGCCTCAACTGAATCAATCACCAGATTGACCCAGCAAACAATATTTATTTTTACAAGATAAACAGCTCCTTCAATGAGCAAATATACAATAATGAAACAATAATAAGAGATTAGGAATCAAAGCCTGATTCAGATCTTGGTGGCTTCTTCCTTCTCTTCCTTTGAATGGATCTTCCTTCAAGATGCTCTTGAGACTCAGAAGATCAGAAAACTAGGGCTTCTTCCTTCTCTTGAGATTTCTTCTAAATAGAACAGCAAAGGCTTGGAATCTCTCTCTCTTCTTTTGGGGAATGAGTATGATCTTTCCTTACAAGTTTTCCCTCTTTTCTTTTCTGATAGATCTCAAAGATTTTCTCTATTCTTTTCTTTTTGCCTCTCTTCTCTCCTCTTTTGGGATGCAATCAAACCCTCTTCTTATAGATCCCGATTAATCCATAAATAGTTTGAAACTATCCGTTAGAAGCAAGTGTAAAAGGATTAGATCCATAAATAACAATAGCCGTTGGGATTAAAATAGATAAAGATAAAGTTTAGAGTCGTTCTGACAGTTCTGGAGCCGTGTCTGACATTCTGGAGTCGGCTCTAACTCGAAATAATTTAATCCGCTCGATCTGGAGTCGTCTCTGACTTTTCTGGGGTCGACACAAAATTCTTCTGGAGTCGACTCTAACAGTCTGGGAGTCGACTCTAAGTCGTGGCCTGAAAATCCATCGTTCTGTTTTTCTGATAGAGTCGGCTCTCACAGTCCCGGAGTCGACTCTAAGTCTGTGCCATTTTCGGAGTCGGCTCTGCGATTCCATGTGTCGACTCTAATGTCTGCAATCTTACCTTGACATTAGATTCGAACCAGAACTTGATTTGACTCTTGATTTTGATCATCAATAGACTTATAATCTGAAAAACTTAATCAAAATCATTAGTAACATCAAATGTTATACTCAAATAGTTTTGTTAATCATCAAAATCCTCAATTGGGTCAACAATCTCCCCCTTTTTGATGATGACAAAAACTTTGAGTATATGCATTAAAAATTCATTTGAATTGAGAATTATAGACATTGTTAAAGCTTAGAGACTTCCTAACAGAGAATTTGATGCCAATATTCAAAATGAATAAAAAAAAAACTTGACATCAATCAAATGATTTAACTTTTATATGGAGAAATTTATTAAGCTCCCCCTGCATTGAATAGCTCCCCCTATGTAGATAAACTGAATTTTTAAAAAAATCTCAAAATTGTTCTTCATTTTCTTTCTCTTCTCTCTTTCTCTTTTTCTTATATGCATATACACTTATCTCTCCCCCTTTTTTGTTATCAACAATAAGGTGAATTTAAAAGCAATAAAGAATGTTATCAGAGCGAGGATGTTGGTTCGAATAACATAAAGATAGAAACTCATTCATTGACATTCAATCAAACATCATAGATAAATTTGAAATAAAAGTGTAATTGTATTCCAAAGCAAGATTCATTACATGACAATTAAGTATGTAAATCCTAGATACATGCTAAGAAAGAAAGCAAGAAATCCTAAGATACAACCTAGGATTGGATATCAAAATCAAATATGCTTATACACAATTTTCTTTAAATGTCCAATCATTTCCATAACATCATCTTTTTGGGTCTTCTTAAAACTTTCAAGACAAGCTTCAATTTGAGAGACGGCAAGGTCGATATCTTTCTTTAGTTGACTGGTAGCATGAAGATAAGTTCCAGAACCGTCTGCAATGCCTTCCATCCTTTCAAAAATTTATGAAGATCAGTGCTAAAGGATTCGACGGAATTGCTAATGAAAAAGAAATCATGTCAAGTCTTGAATTAATCTCATCCTTTAATTGATTGAACTCCTCTCTTAATTTACACATATCATTTGTTCTTTGTCATACTCAGCCAGTAAAGCTCTGAGCTGACCTATTTGCTCCTCAGAAAATCTTTCAGATGCCAATGCTGACTGATGTGGAAGTTGAGAGCTAGGTCCAGCTTCTGAGGGTCCAGCAGATGGTCCAGCAGAAGAAGGTCCAGCAGATGGTTCAGGAATGTCTTCTCCTGACTTCCTCAACTCTAACCTCTTCAGCTCTGGCCTCATGTCCTCTTTTAATCCAGTTTCCATTTTCTTTTCTAAAGCCCATTCGGTGAATTGTAGAGACACTATAGTAATCTGTATGTCTTAACTTTCTTAGTGGCTCATTGTCCATTATAAGTACACCTTGGCTTCTGAATACCAATGTTAAAACCATACCAATGTAGATCTCTTCTTAGTAGCTGCCTCCGCCATATAGCCTATCATCATTCAGCAAGATTTAAAGGTCTACCAGTGAGTATGCAGTCCATCAATAAACGTCTCGCTCCGAGACATATTCAAACCTTCCGATTTTAGGAAATAGAATCCTTCCACAGATATTGTGAAGTAATCTGAGTTCCAAATTAAGTTGATTTGCCAAGATTTCCTCAAACTCAGAAACTTCTCTCCCTAACATCCTTGATAGTGCACCTCCTCTATCTTCATGATGATATTCAACAAGTCCAACAGTAGGCATTTCCAATAAATTACCAAGGGATTCGGCTGTGATGATTACCTTTGTTCCTCTTACAACACTTACTAAGCCTCCCTCTCCTCTACTTAAATCATTATAAAACTCTCTTACTAGGGCAGGGTAGGTAGGGATATCCAAAGAGCAGACCTTCTCCCATCCCATTTCTTTCAACAATCGCCCAATAGCAAAGCCCTCCGAAATAAAAAAGTTGAAATCAACTTTTCTTCCGGTTGTAATGGCCTTACCAGCTAATTGGTCGACTCGAGGAGAAGATGGTGAGGGTGGAGAGTCATCTTGAGTGGCAGATGAAGAAGATGACGAAGGTTGCCTCGATTTGAACGGCGCTTCGTCGGAACAGTCGAACCACCAATGATAGCACGCCTTTTGGGAGCCATTGGATTCGATTGGAATGAGTAATCAAGGGTTTTGAGGGATTTGGAGGGTTTGGAATCAGTTTGGAACAGTTTGAAAAGGTTTAGGAGACGATAGAAATCGTTTGGGGTCGACTCCGCCCTTTTTATTTTGACCTAGTTCCACTTAGAGTCGACTCCCGAAAACGAGGTGTCGGCTCCGAACCAGAGAATCTGTCAGCGCCCGAATTAGAGTCGGCTCTACAGAAGCCAGAGTCGGCTCTAATTGCCCAGACAGAACATCAAAATAAGAAGGTGTCGACTCCACAAACTGCAGGTGTCGACTCCACAATAGTTTCAGAGAAAAATCAAATTTCAAGGATCTGAAACTGATCAAATTAATCATCAAACTCTAGATAAGTGTTCCTTAACAATTGGGGAAACAATAAATCAACTTTCTAGATAAATTTCCTTATTCATAGAGGATTTTCAAGAAATTATTGAAGTCTAGATAGTTGTTGTCCTTAAGAGTTTCAGAAAATTATTCTAAAGGATCACAAACTCCTAATTCTCCTCTAAGATAGCAAAATCTCTCCTCACAAAGGTTTGGTAAAAATATCAGCTAATTGATCATTAGTATTAACATATTCAAGACAAACATCTTTGTTAGTTACATGTTCTCTAATAAAGTGATGTCTAATTTCAATGTGTTTAGTTCTTGAATGTTGAATTGGATTTTTAGTTAGATTGATAGCACTAGTATTATCACATTTAATAGGTATTTTATCAAGTGTGATACCATAATCTTCAAGTTGTCGCTTAATCCAAAGGATTTGAGCACAGCAACTTCCAGCTGCAACATACTCTGCCTCAGCAGTGGATAATGCAACCGAATTTTGCTTCTTGCTAAACCAAGAGATTAAGTTACTTCCTAAAAGTTGGCATACCCCACTTGTACTCTTTCTATCTAATTTACAACCAGCATAGTCAGAATCAGAATAAGCAATCAATTTTAAGGTTGAGTCTCTAGAATACCATAATCCTACATTTTTAGTTCCATTTAAGTATCTAAAGATTCTTTTAACAGCAAGTAAATGTGATTCCTTAGGATTAGATTGATATCTTGCACATAAGCAGACAGAAAACATGATATCTGGCCTACTTGCAGTTAGATAAAGAAGTGATCCAATCATACCTCTGTAATGCTTCTGATCTACTTTCTTACCTACTTCATCCTTGTCCAGCTTGCATGAGGGACTCATTGGCGTACCAAGAGGTTTAGCAGATTCCATACCAAATTTCTTGAGTATTTCCTTTGTATACTTTGTTTGGTTAATGAAAATTCCCGCTTTCTCTTGTTTGATTTGAAGTCCAAGGAAGAAGTTTAGTTCTCCCATCATGCTCATCTCGAATTCTCCCTGCATTAGCTTAGCAAATTCTTGACAAAGGAGATTGTTAGTAGCACCAAATATAATGTCATCAACATAAATTTGAACGATTAATAAATCCTTTCCTTTTCTTTTAAAAACAAGGTTTTATCAACATTTCCTCTAGAAAAGTCATTTTCAATTAAAAATTTACTTAATCTATCATACCAAGCTCTAGGTGCTTGCTTTAAACCATAAAGTGCTTTGTGTAGTTTGAAGACGTGGTTTGGAAATTCATGATCTTCAAAACCAGGAGGTTGTTCAACATAAACTTCCTCATTTATAAAACCATTTAGAAATGCACTTTTAACATCCATTTGAAATAAGTTGAAATTCATATGACATGCAAATGCAAGTAGTAGCCTAATGGCTTCTAATCTAGCAACAGGTGCAAAAGTTTCATCAAAATCTATACCTTCTTCTTGATTATATCCTTTTGCAACTAGTCTAGCTTTGTTTCTAATTACTATGCCATTTTCATCTAATTTATTTCTAAATACCCATTTAGATCCTATTATAGGGTGATTTTTAGGTCTTTCAACTAGGGTCCAGACTTGATTTCTAGTGAATTGGTTTAACTCTTCCTGCATTGCTAACATCCAATAACTATCTTTCTCGGCTTCCTCTATAGTCTTAGGTTCTATATGAGATACAAATGCAAGATGATTATTGATATCTCTCATTGATGATCTAGTCCTTACACCTTGAGATGGATCACCTATGATTAGGTCCTTAGGATGACCATAAGCATATCTCCAATCTCTAGGTAGATCTTGATCATTTTGAACAGTATCAATACCATCATCCTTAGGTGAGTCATCATCCTTAACTTCAGGTTCTTGATCTGAAGATACATTTAATTTTTCAATATCTCTTTCAATCAAAGATGTATCTTCCTCATCATCAATTTTATCTGAACTTGATGCTAAAGACTCATCAAACACTATATGAATGGATTCTTCTACAACTAAGCTTTTCTTATTAAATACTCTATATGCTTTGCTAGATGTAGAATATCCTAGGAAGATACCTTCATCAGACTTTGCGTCAAACTTCCCAAGATTATCCTTACCATTGTTATGAATAAAACATCTACAACCAAATGCATGAAAATAACTTAAATTTGGTTTCCTATTGATCCAAAGTTCATAGGGAGTTTTCTTAAGGATAGGTCTAATTAGGGCTCTATTTAGAATGTAACAAGCTGTGTTTATAGCTTCCGCCCAAAAATATTTTGGAAGTTGGCTTTCACATAGCATGGTACGGGCCATGTCTTCTAAAGTCCTATTCTTCCTTTCTACAACTCCATTTTTGTGGTGTTCTAGGTGCAGAGAAGTTATGATGTATGCCTTTTTCAAAACAGAATTTTTCAAATAAGTGATTTTCAAATTCAGTTCCATGATCACTTCTAATAGACACTATGGTAGTGTTTTTCTCATTAGTGACTTTCTTAACAAATTT
>UESW01004259.1:0-102062 GCA_900491605.1 Calamus simplicifolius
TCAAGGGTTTCCGAGTCGACTCCCCAAATGTCTTATTTTCAATGTTGTCCTGAGTCGACACTTGAGTTTTCAAGAATCGACCCCTGAACCTTCGCGAGCCGACTCATGGACTGTGCGAGCCGACTCGACTCAGACGGCAGAGAGGCTCATTTTTGAGCACTTCTCGAGTCGACTCCCCGCATATCTCGAGTCGACCCTTGAAAGTTAGGTGTTTCTAGAATCGACTGTTCGAGCCGACTCCCACAAAGCTCGAGTCGACTCCACGGAATCTGGACGCAATTTTTCACGATGACACATCAGCTCCAACGGTAAGATTTTCAAATAACGGCTATTTTTCTTTGTCTCTAACGGATATATTTTTGCAGAATCTATAAATAGAGGAGCTCTTTTCAAATCAAAGAAAGAAATAGAAATCAAAGAGTGAAAAAAGAATATCTTTCAAAAAGAGGGAAAAACAGAGCTTTATTGGAAAAATCTTCTAGTTCAAAATAGAGTGATTCAAAAGGAGTGAAATCAAAGAGGAAGTTTCGTCTGCTCCAGATCATCAATCCACAAGAGTCAAAAGAAAATCCAAAAGCTTTTCAAAGATCAAATCGAAGGATTTTCAACATTCAACAAAAGGAGAAAAAGCTTCATCTCAACTCCAAAGTTTTCAAACGGTCAAGAATCTTGCTGAGGCCTGATTCAATACTTCAAGAGGAGTTAAGAGGAGAAGGAAGAAAGCCAAAGCCACAACCATCTGCAATCTTATCAGGCTTTTCTAACCCTTTTTATACTTTATTTGTATATTTGCTCAAGGGGAGCGTTTCTATATTTAAACTCTGTTATTTTGGTTGTTTGCTGATTCAATCAGTGGATTGAATCAGTGGAGGTTATTATACCTCGTTGCAAGCCGGAGTGCTTGTGTTGGGTTAGTTGTGAGCCCGTGAAAAACAACGTGTAGGGTTTTGTGCTGGTAAGCCCGTGTAAAACCGGCTGGGTTCGTTGTGCCCGTAAAAACAACAAGTTTGAGTTGTGAGCTTGGAAAACAACTCGGCTGTAATCGAAGAGATTATAGTGTGGACCCAAGTGAATCTTGGGAGTGGACGTAGGTGTTGGTTGCACCGAACCACTATAAAATTATCTTGTGTTTGCCGTGCTATATTTTCTCTCTCTCTATCTCTCTTTATTATTTGCTTGTGTATTGATTAAATTAGCCTCTCACTTGCACATTTTGCTAACTAATCAACTAAAGTTAAAAAGACTTAAATTTTTAAGAACCCAATTCACCCCCCCTCTTGGTTGCCATCTGGGCCAACAGTTATGCCATTTTTAAGTTGTTGCTTAATCCAAAGGATTTGAGCACAGCAACTTCCAGCTGCAACATATTCAGCCTCAGCAGTAGATAATGCAACCGAATTTTGCTTTTTGCTAAACCAAGAGATTAAGTTACTTCCTAAAAATTGACATGCACCACTTGTACTTTTTCTATCTAATTTACATCCAGCATAATCAGAATCAGAATAAGCAATTAAATTTAGTGTTGAGTCTCTAGAATACCATAATCCTATATTTTTAGTTCCACTTAAATATCTAAGTATTCTTTTTACAGCAATTAAGTGAGATTCTTTAGGTTCAGACTGATATCTAGCACATAGACAACAGCAAACATAATATCTGGTCTACTTGCTGTTAAGTAAAGTAGAGATCCGATACCTCTATAATACTTTTGATCAACTTTCTTACCATCTTCATCTTTATCCAATTTGCATGAAGGACTCATTGGTGTTCCAAGAGGTTTGATTGATTCATACCAAACTTCTTGAGAATTTCCTTTGTGTACTTTGTTTGGTTGATGAAGATTCCTCTTTCTTTGTTTGATTTGTAGTCCTAGGAAGAAGTTGAGTTCTCCCATCATGCTCATCTCGAATTCACCCTGCATTAACTTGCAAATTCTTGACACAAAAGATTGTTAGTAGCACCGAATAAATATCATCTACATATATTTGTACTACTAATAAATCTTTATCTTTTCTTTTCAAAAATAAGGTTTTATCAACATTTCCTCTAGAAAAATCATTTTCAATTAGAAATTTTCTTAACCTATCATACCAAGCTCTAGGTGCTTGTTTTAAACCATAAAGTGCTTTGTGTAATTTAAAAACATGATTTGAAAATTCATGATCTTCAAAACCTGGTGGTTGTTCAACAAAAACTTCCTTCATTTATAAATCCATTTAAAAATGCACTTTTAACATCCATTTGAAATAAATTAATGTTCATATGACATGCAAATGCAAGTAATAGTCTAATTGCTTCTAATCTAGCTACAGGTGCAAAAGTTTCATCAAAATCAATTCCTTCTTCTTGATTATATCCTTTTGCAACTAATCTAGCTTTATTTCTAATTACTATGCCATTTTCATCTAATTTATTTCTAAATACCCATTTAGATCCTATAACAGAATGACCTTTAGGTCTATCAACTAAGGACCATACATTATTCCTAGTAAATTGATTTAATTCCTCTTGCATAGCTAACATCCAATTACTATCTTTTTCAGCTTCTTCGATAGTTTTAGGTTCAATTTGAGATACAAATGCAAGATGATTATTGATATTTCTCATTATGATCTAGTTCTTACTCCTTGAGATGGATCACCTATAATCAATTCCTTTGGATGACTATAGGCATATCTCCAATCTCTAGGAAGATCTACCTCATTATGATTAGTATCAATAACATCAACTCTAGGAGAATCATCATCTTTAGCTTCTTGTTCATGGTCTGAAGATACATCTATATTTAATTTTCAATCTCTCTCTAGCATATTTGTATCTTCCTCATCATCAATCTTTTCTGAACTTGATGCTAAAGACTCATCAAAAACTACATGAATAGATTCTTCTACAATTAAGTTCCTCTTGTTAAATACTCTATATGCTTTACTAGATGTTGAATATCCTAAGAATATGCCTTCATCAGATTTTGCATCAAACTTCCAAGATTGTCTTTACCATTATTATGAATGAAACATTTACAACCAAATGCATGAAAATAACTAATGTTTGGTTTTCTATTATCCATAATTCATAGGGAGTCTTCTTAAAATTGGTCTAATTAGGGCTCTATTTAAGATGTAACATGCCGTGTTTATAGCTTCCGCCCAGAAGTACTTTGGGAGTTGGCTTTCACATAGCATGGTACGGGCCATGTCTTCTAAAGTCCTATTCTTTCTTTTTACGACTCCATTTTGTTGGGTGTCCTAGGTGCAGAGAAATTATGATGAATGCCATTTTCAATGCAAAAATTTTCAAATAGATGATTTTCAAATTCTGTGCCATGATCACTTCTAAGAGACACTATGGTAGTGTTTTTCTCATTTGTGACTTTCTTGAAGAATTTCAGGAATATCGAGAAAGTCTCATCTTTGTGAGCCAAAAACAATACCCAAGTGATATCTAGAATAATCATCTACTATCACAAGACCATATTTCTTTCCTCCTAGACTAGTGGTTCTAGTAGGTCCAAAAAGGTCCATGTGAAGTAGCTCTAGTGGCCTAGAAGTGGAAACAACATTTTTAGATTTGAAAGAATTTCTAGTTTGTTTTCCAAATTGACATGCATCATATTTTGTTATTTTCAAAATCTAACTTTGGGAGTCCTTTAACTAAATCCATTCTAATTAATTTTGAAATTAGGTGTGTGCTTGCATGACCTAATCTACGATGCCATAACCATCCAATCTCATTTACATTAGCATTATCAGCAACTAAGCAATGATTACTAGTAGACAAATTGTCTAAATCAATTAAGTATACATTGCATTTCTATTTCCAATAAATACAATGCTATTGTTAATGGGATTAGAACAGTGCAGATAGAAGCTTCAAATGAAACTTTGAAACCTTTATCACACAATTGGCTAATGCTAATTAAATTATGCTTTAAACCATCAACATATAAAACATTCTCAATAAAGGTGGATGGAGTTATTTGAATTTTACCAAGGCCCATAATTTGACCTTTGCCATTATCTCCAAAAGTAACAACTCCTCTTTTATCTTCAAGGGTGATGAATTGATCCTTGTCACCCATCATGTGCCTTGAGCAGCCACTATCAAGATACCACTTTCGTTTTGATCCTTTGGCCGCAAGACACTCCTGCAAGATAATCAAATCTTATGTTTAAGTACCCAAGCTTTCTTGGGTCCTTCATGGTTAGTCGCAATAAAAATTGTTCCTTTTGGAACCCATATTTTCTTTGCCTTTAATATTTAAATTCTTATTAATTTTTTAAAATTGCATTCATAAGATTTATGTCCTTTCTTGTTGCAATGATAACATGAAACATCATTTTTGTTGGTTTCTTAATAAAGAAATTGTTTACAATTTTTGTTTCATGTGAGTCTATAACCTAATCCGGCTTTATCAAAAACTGCTCTTTGATTACTTAAAAGTAAATTTAGTTTTTTGAGCTATATGTAAATTTATCAACAATGTTTTTATACTTATCAACTTCTTTCTTTAAATTAATGTTTTCATTGGAAATTGATTCTTTTTTCTTTTAGAAAACCTTCCTTTCAGCTTTTAAATCTTTAATTTCAAGAGTTAATTCATTTTTCTCTTTAAGAAGATTTAAATTTTTAGTTTTCAAAGATTTATTTTTCTTTTTCAAAATTTTGAAGTCACTAACTAGCTCATTAAATGCCTCATATAATTCATCAAATGTAAAATCATGAAGTTTCAGAACTTACCTCATAGTCGTTTGCCATAAAGCAAATGTTTGCAACTTCCTTTTGTTCCTCCTTGGAAGAGGATTATTCGCTATCACTCCATGTTGCAACATATGCATTCTTCTTCTTCTTGTAACCCTTCTTTAATTGAGGACACTCATATCTGAAATGCCCTGGCTTCTTCACTCATAACTATCAAGGGTTCTTTTTCTTTTTCTTTGTCCTTCTCTTTCTCCCTTTCTCCTACCATTTTAGCTAGGGGTGGCAATTTTTGACACGACATGATAACTCGACACGAACACGACACGAATTAAATGGGTTTGGGTTGACTATTTTTGGTACAAACCCGTGTATGACATGACCCGTCAACATAAAATTTAAATGGGTCGTGTTTGGGTTGATGTGTTTTCAACCCGACCAAAACATGACATGACCCGGATACGACACAACACGACTTGCCACCCCTAGTGGTTGTAGGGGTGGCAATTTTTGACACGACACGATAACTCGACACGAACACGACACGAATTAAATAGGTTTGGGTTGACTATTTTTTGGTACAAACCCGTGTATGACACGACCCGTCAACACGAAATTTAAATGGGTCGTGTTTGGGTTGATGTGTTTTCAGCCCGACCAAAACATGACACGACCCAGATATGACATAACACGACACGATTGCCACCCCTAATTTTAGTTCCAGACTTTCTATGGAAGGGTCTCCTTCTTTGCATAAATTTCTTAAATTTTCTTGCAAGGAGAGCTGTTTCATCATCATCATCATCATCATCACTGCTGCTTTCTTCAAGTTCTGCAGCCTTAAGAGCTATGGTTCTCTTCTTTTTGACATCTTCCTCTTGATGTTGTTTCATTGTTAGTTCAAGGGTCATCAATGATCCAAGTAGCTCCTCTAAAGGTAGAGCATTTAAGTCTTTAGCTTCTTGGATTGCAGTCACCTTGGCTTCCCATGATCTTGGAAGAGACCTAGAAATTTTGCGCACCAATTCAGAGTTAGTATATGTCTTGCCAAGACTTTTCAAGCCATTCACAATATCAGTGAATCTAGTGTACATGCAAGTTATCGATTCAGTTTATTCCATGTTAAACAATTCATATTTATGCACTAAATATTAATTTTAGATTCTTTAACTTGATTAGTACCCTCATGGGTAACTTCTAATCTATCCCATATTTCTTTGCGAAAATACAAGTAGAAATGCGGTTAAACTCATTAGCATCTAAAGAACAGTACAAAACATTCATGGCTTTAGCGTTGAGCTAAGCCAACTTCCTATCATGTTCATCCCATTCCGTTTCCAGCTTAGGAATCACCATGTTATCTACTCTTATTATGGGTGTGTGAGGACCATTTACTATGATGCCTCATAGTTCATAGTCAAGTGCTTGAATAAAAATTTTCATTCTAGCTTTCCAATAACCATAATTTATACTATTAAATAAAGGAGGTCGATTAGTGGATTGACCTTCTGAAAAAGATGATCCAACTTGAGCTGCCATTTGGATCTTTGACTTTTGATCGTTAGATCAAATTTAAATGAGCACAAGCTTTGATACCAATTGTTGGCCCAGATGGCAACCCAAGAGGGGGGGATGAATTAGGTTCTTTAAAAAATTTAACTCTTTGAAAATAATTAGATTGATATGAAGGTGCTTAAGTGAACTGAATTAATTAAATCTAAACACAAATAAAGAAGATAGAGAGAGATAAATGCACGGCAAACACAAAGATTTTATAGTGGTTCGGTATATCCAACACCTACGTCCACTCCCAAGCAACACTTGGGTCCACACTATAATCCCACCTATTACAGTCGAGTTGTTTTATAAGCCCACAACTCCAACTTGTTGTTTTACCCGGGATTACAACGAACCCAGCCAGTTTTTCTGGGCTCACCAGCACACAACCCAAACCCAAGCTAATCTTAGCTTATTCTGAGGTATACTACCTCCTCTAATTCAATCCCCCTGATTGAATTAGCAAACAATAATTTAGACATAATGTTTACAATACAAAACAGCTCCTCAAATGAGCAAATATGCAATTTAAATAGACAACGATTAGAAAAGCCTGTTTGAAGTGATTTGAATGCAAGCTTTTCTTCTTTTCCTCTTCTCTTTTGAATGGTTGAATCAAGCTTCAGCTCTGATTCTTCACAGAAAGTAGTTGTAGAGAAGTTGAGGAAAAAGGGGCTTTTGAGCTTCTTCTTTTCTTCTTTGAGAATCCTTCGAAAATGATCTTTGAAGGCTTTGGATTTCTTTTGAATCTCTCTTCAGATAGTCGGTGTGGACACAGAGATTTCTCTTTGAAAATTTTCCTCTCATTTTCACTTGATTTTTTCAATTTTTTTAGTCTCTTTTTTCAAACGGTCGGTTGCCCTTTTTATAGATTTCTTAATCCAATATTAGGTGAGAAAAATAGCCGTTACAAGGTACTTGGATTGCTTCTACACACAAAGAAATATAGCCGTTAGAGATTAAGTAAAAAATATTACCGTTGGAGTCTGTTCTGATAATTTAAAAATCCGTTCCTGACATGTTGGAGTTGGCTCCAACTTTGCAGGTGTTTGCTCCAACTCGGGTTTTCAAAAATGGAAATAAAAAGTTTGTTGGGGAGTCGGCTCCGAAAAAGTGATGTGTCGGCTCGCCGCATTTAGGTGTCGTGTCGGCTTCCGAAACTAAGGGTGTCGACTCTAACGATGTCTAAAAAATACACTCTTTGTTCTCATGTTAGAGTCGGCTCCAAAAATTCTAGGTGTTGGCTCCCGAACTCCAGGTGTCGGCTCCCGAATTCCAGGTGTCGGCTCCAAAAATTGACGCAGAAAGCACTTCTCTGTATCTCAGGTTAGAGTCGGCTTCAGAGTTTCAGGGGTCGACTCCAAGCTGTGCCGAAAACTTAGAAATGTTCTGATACGCCCTGGTGTCGGCTCCAAACACTGTAGGTGTCAACTCCAAGGTCTGAACTTAAATATTTTCTATTTAAAACTTAACTCAAAGCTAATTTTATGTATCATTTGAATAATTAAACATTCTTAATACCTGAAATACTTCTTAAATTTGTCAAAAACACAATGAATATGGCTTTTGTTAATCATCAAAATCAATAATTGGGTCAACAAGTGATCATCATATCACGATTGTAAAATGACGAATCAAAGGCTGATAAGACCCTCCATTCATATCACGATAACGATTGTGAAATGATGAATCAAAGGTTGATAAGAACCTCCATTCATATCAAAGGCTGAAAAGACCCTCCATTCATATCACGATTTGTATCTTATCAAATAAAAAAAATCATTTGCTTTCTTTGATTACATCCGATCAAATCAAATTAATTAAATTTAAACCCATAAGGATGCTTTCAAAAGGCACCTAAAGTCTTTAAATAGGACTCATTACTTGCATTTCAGATCATTGATTCAATCAAATCCCTTTCTTCTCTTAGGCATTTGCATAGTGCATAGAAAAAAGAGAAGCATTCTTGGATCAAATTTTTGGTTAATTATAGTGCTGCTTTTATCAGAAGGAGACTGTTGTATCCTGGGAGGCAATCTTCACAAATTGTAAGCACCTGTGTGGGATGAAATTGTCTTAAGGACATAGAGTTAAACTTTAGACTTGGTCTTAATCAAGTAGCAATCTGCGCCAACAATCTTAAGATAATTTTCGTGCTTTCTATCATGGAAGTGCTGTTGCAGATGGCTACAATGATTAAACCCATTCAAGCCGAGAAACCAAAGTTCTTCGCAACCGACTTCAAGAGGTGGCAATGGAAGATGTTGTTCTACCTCACCACTCTGAATCTGGTCAGAGTATTGAATGAAGATCCATCAGTCCTGAAGAAAGGGGAGACCGACAAGCAAGTGGTTGCTGCGGTAGATGCATAGAAGCATTCAGACTTCCTATGCAAGAACTACAACCTCAATGGTTTGGATAATACCCTATACAATGTGTACAGCAGTATTGCTACGGCTAAGGAGTTATGGGCATCCCTGGACAAAAAAATATAAGACAGAGGATACTGAATATAAGAAGTTTGTGGTTGAAAGGTTTTTAGACTATAAAATGATCGACCATAAAACTATTATGAAGTAAGTCCAAGAGCTCCAGATCATCCTGCATGAGATATATGTAAAAGAATGTCTTTGAGTGAGTCATTTTAGGTAACTGCTATCATTGAGAAGCTACTACCATCATGGAAGGACTTTAAGAATTACCTAAAGCATAAACGAAAGAAGATGAAACTTGAAGATCTAATTGTCCGCTTAAGAATCGAGGAAGACAATAAGAGCCATGACAAAAAGGCAGGAGGACAACATGTTGATCTTAAGGCCAACCTCATAGAAGGAAAGAAGAAACACAAGTTTCCTGGCGAAGGATTTAAATAGAAGAAGGGAAATCCAAAGAAATTTAAGTTTAAGGGCAAGTGCTTTATCTGTAGAAAGCAAAGATATAAATCCAATGACTATCATTTCAAAGGGAAAGAAAAGAAAGAGGTCAACATTACTGATACCCTATCCCATGAAGTATCCGAGATGATGCTATCATCTATTGTGTTTGAAGCGAACATGATTGACAAAGCAGTGGTACATCGATACTAGAGCTACTAGACATGTCTGCTCTAATAAGAGTATGTTTTCATCATATACTCATATTAATGGTAGAAATCTGGTTATAAAAAATTCTGCTACATCCAAGATAGAAGGACTTGGCCGCATAGTACTCAAGATGACGTCTGAAAAGGAACTTCTATTTAATAATGTACTTCATATTCTAGATATTCAAAAGAATCTGGTGTCAAGCTCCCTCCTAAGCAAACATGGCTTTAGGATGGTTTTTGAGTCTGACAAATTTGTATTCACTAAGGGGAAGATATTTATTGAAAGGGGTTACTTAAATAATGGATTATTCAAGGTAAATATAATGACTGTATACTGTAACCTTGAAATGAATAAAAGTTCTTCTTCTGCTTATATGGTTGACTCTTCTTGTTTATGGTATGATAGATTAGGATATGTAAATTTTAATTCATTACAAAAATTAATAAAATTAGAATTATTACCTAATCATGAAATCAATCCACATTACAAGTGCGAAGTGTGTTGAAGCTAAGTTAGCAAAAACATAATTTTCTTTAGTAGAAAGAAATACTGGACCTCTTGACTTAATTCACAGTGATCTATGTGATTTAAAGTCAGTTCAAACTCGAGAAGGTAAAAAGTATTTTATAACATTTATTGATAATTCAACAAGATACTGCTGTGTGTATCTACTAAAGTCTAAAGATGAGGCTTTAGAAATATTTAAATGTTATAAGAATGAAGTTGAAAATCAACTTGGTAAAAAGATCAAGGCTATAATGAGTGATAGAGGTGAAGAATATGATGCACTTTTTAACAAATTCTATCAAGAGCATGACATTATTCATCAAACTACGGCTCCTTATTTGCCTCAATCTAATAAAATTATGGAACACAAAAATTGCACATTGAAATAAATGATGAATGTTATATTAATAAATTCTGGTACACCACAGAATTTATGGGAAGAAACAATTCTCTTTGCAAATCATATTCTTAACAAGATACCTCTTAAGAAGAAGGATGTTACTCCATATGAGTTATGGAAAGGAAAGAAGCCTTCTTACAATTACTTAAGAGTGTAGGGGTGTCTCGCTAAAGTAGCTATTTCGGATCCCAAAAAGGTCAAAATAGGACCTAAAACTGTTGATTGTATTTTATCGGTTATGCACAAAATAGTAGTGCATATCGCTTTCTTGTGTATAAATCAGATATATCTGATCTACAAAAAAATATAATTATGGAATCAAGGAATGCATCATTTTTGAAGATATATTTATAAGCAAAGGAAAATTAGAAATAAGTTCAAATAAAAGAACTTATGATAATACTGCTAGTAGTAGTCATCAGGAAAAATATCCTGAAGATGAACCCAGACGCAGTAAGAGACCAAAAGTTACAAAGTCTTTTGGTCCTGATTATGTAACTTATATGTTATAAGTGAACCTCAGACATTCAAAGAGGCAATGTCTATCCCAGAAGCACCCTTTTGAAAAGAAGCTATTAATAGTGAAATTGAGTCCATCACGCACAATCATACCTGGGAGTTGGTAGACTTACCATCTAATATAAAACCTCTGGAGTGCAAGTGAATTTTTAAGAAAAAAACTAAAGGCTAATGGATCAATTAATAAGTATAAAGCCATATTAGTGGCTAAGGGATTCAAATAAAAGAAAATGATAGACTTCTTGATACATATCATCAGTAAGTAGAATAACATCTATAAGAATGTTAATCATTTTTGCAGTCATTAATAATTTTAAAATTCATCAAATGGATGTTAAAACTGCTTTTCTAAATGGTGAATTAGATGAAGAAATAAATATGGAACAGCCTGAGGGATTTGTTGTTCCTAGGTAAGAAAAGAAAGTGTGTAAACTTGTTAAATCCCTATATAGATTAAAACAAACTCCTAAGCAATGACATATAAAATTTGATAATATCATGTTATCAAATAGATTCAAAATAAATAAATGTAACAAATATATATGCCAAAACCCTGTCTGAAGGGTATGTGATAATCTGGTTATACATAAATGACCTGTTAATCATCGGTAGTAATATTGAAATAATTAAATAGACAAAGAAAATGTTAATCAAACATTTTGATATGAAAAATATGGATGTTGCAGATATTATACTAGGGATTTGAATCACTAGAACATCTGAAGAAATATTATCTTAATCTCATTATATTGAGAAAATATTAAATAAGTTTAACAAGTATGATACTAGCCTGGTGAAAATACCTATAGATGTTAATCTACATTTTGCTAAATATATTGAGAACCCATATCTCAGTTAGAATATTCATGTATAATTGGCTGTTTAATGTATGTTATGAATTGCACTTGTTCTGACATAGCATATGCTGTCAATAAGTTGAGCAGATTTACTAGTAATACGGTCCAAGTCATTGGACATCTCTAATAAGGGTATTAAGATATCTGTGATATACCCTAAGTTATGGATTATATTATTCAAAATATCCAGCTGTACTAGAAGGATACAGTGATGCAAATTGGATATCTTACAGAGAAGACACAAAATCCACTAGTAGATATGTATTCACCTTAGAAGGAGGGTACTGTGTCATGGAAATCTTCTAAGCAAATATGTCTAGCTCGATCCACTATGGAATTTGAGTTTATTGCTTTAGAAAAGGCTGTTGAAGAAGTAGAATGGCTTTGAAACCTTTTAAAAGATATTCCATGTTGGCCAAAGCATGTGTCTGCCATATGCATACATTGTGATAAATCAATCGATGATTTGCAAAGCACATAATAAGATGTATAATGGTAAGTCTAGACATATACGTCGTAGACATAATACCATTAAGCAGTTACTTGAAATTGATGTAATTTTTATTGACTATATTCAGTCAAGAAAAAACCTAGCGGATCCATTGACAAAGGGGTTATCAAGAGATCAAGTAAAGTGTTTATCGAGGAAATGGGTTTAAAGCCTATAACAGAAAAATCTTCATAGTGGATACCCAACCTAACTGATTGAAGATCTCAAGATCTAGGTTCAAAAGGGATAACTAAACTATGAAGAGATCAAATAACACTAAGGGTGTCAAATCCTACTTATTCCTATGATAATTAGTGCTACTTGCTGAAGGTAATAGGATAAGCATTGCTTTTAATGATTCTTATGACATGAAGATCATGTGGGGTATAGTAGAATACTCTTAATAAGAATCACCTTTGTGAGTGTAAACCGAGCCAATTCTATGAGAATTTTAAGGCTTTAATTCTCTAAAAGCACTCATGAAACTAGGAGTTATTCGGGGCCAAAATGAACACAACCATGAGAACTAAAAGAATGCTTGGAAAGAAGTTGGGCGATTGCTATTATTTTGGTTTACACAAAAAGTTAAAAAGTTCAAGACATCTTATTCACTTTTAGCAAGTAAACTCGATAACAACTCACTAAGGAAGGTTCAAAGCCACAAGCTACCTATTATAATACAACTTCATTCCATTATACTCTCCAAAGTGTCTGCATATTCATTTGCATTAAAATCACTTATTGTGGGGGATAAACCTTTGATGATCTTTGATCAAATTTCAATTTCCATTCATGTGGGGGATTATTGGGTAATAGTCCAGTAGGCCTTGAATACCCAAATGAGCCTTGAAATCCCATTACCTCCTTATGTGTGTGAATGAGAAATTGAGAGAACTTTAGTCCCACATCGGAAGTATTAAGAAAGGAAGGTTCAATTATATGAAAACCTCTTCCTTTATGCTTAAGTTCCTTAGGCTCATTATAAGTAGAGAGCTTAAGGATAATGCGTAGCATCACTCCCACGCATGCACGTGTGTGAAGGGTGCAATGGGCGCTTTGTAGGCGCACTTTACATTTCGCATCGTCGCGAGGAGCATAAGGAGCCTTAAATTTTTTCTTAATCATGAGGATTCGATGGTGAAGACTGATCAGATTAAGATGAGGGGCTAAGATCAAACGATGGATCGATGACTTGGATGATCATGATTGATCAGAGCGGTGTTGATCGGCTGATGGCTTGGATTGATTACAACCGTTAGTGATAAGATCATTAAACGGTTGACCGATCAATAGTTGACCATCTGTGGACCAACAAGACTGTTGGTGATAAGACATCCATTCCTGATCATGTTGTTGGTGATAAGACGATCATGAAATGGCATATCAAAGCCATGCAACGACTTACCAGATCACGTGATCATCAGATTACGATGATGAAATAATGCATCAGGACGTAGATCGGCTTATGGGATTGAGTGATCATCATATCATGATTGTGAAACGACGAATCAAAGGCTGAGAAGACCCTTCATTCGCTTCCTTTGATCACATCCGATCAAATCAATCAATTAAATTTAAACCCGTAAGGATGCTTCCAAAAGGCATCTAAAGTCTATAAATAGGACTCATTACTTGCATTTCAGATTATTGATTCAATCAAATCCCTTTCTTCTCTTAGGCATTTGCATACTCTCCTAAAGGAAGTATAGCTATAGTGCATAGAAAAAGAGAGAAAAGCATTCTTGGTTCAAATTTTTGGTGAATTGTAGTGCTGCTTTCACCAGAAGGAGAATGTTGTATCCTGAGAGACAATCGTCACAAACCGTAAGCACCTGTGCAGGACGAAATTATCTTAAGAATATTGAGTTAAACTCTAGACTCGGTCTTAATCAAATAGTAATATGTGCCAACAGTGGATGTGGCATGCACCATCAACAGAAATAAGGGCTCTGCACCTATGTTTTTTTAATAATTTTTTTAAAAAAATTATGTTTCGACTCCATTCATTCATATAACTTTATAGACTTTCAATTATTGCTCTTGTGCTTTGATTTTTTTTTAAAAAAAATTATGATATCACCAAAAAAAACTTTAAATTATTTAAGCTATATTTAAGTTTAGAATTTAAAATAGTATTTCTTTAAAATATAGGTTAACAAGATTATTTTCTTTTATGATGGTTTTGACTTTTCAACTTTAATGGTGCCCTAAATAAAATTTAAAAAAAAGCTAAAAACATAAGCAAAGCTATAAAAAGCTAAAGTCATTGAACAACATGTTTTGAATATGTAAAATTAAAGCTTAATTATTTTTAAAAAATATTACTGCAAACCCAAAACTTTAATTGCAAACTCTGGTGATGCCGGATGGAAACATGTACTCAAAGTTTCTATGGACACCAACAAGCTTTGATAATAAAGCGACGATGATGTACAAGCTATATTATAAAATATATTTTGTTTTTGTGCACCAAGAAAAGGTCAAAAATTTGGCTAAAAGATAAGGGAATTGCATAAAAGCTTAGCAACCCATAAAAATTAACCTGACAATGATAAAATGTAACTATACAATCAAGTTAATGAAATTAGAGCGAGCGATCAACCTCTTTTTTGATATACAACAAAATTGGTAAATCTTTCTAGCATTTTCCCTTGTAAAACCTCAAGTAGGGCTGAAGCCATCAATGGCTGCTTGAAGATTACTTGAAAACTGACTCATCTTATCCCTAACAAAGCAATTGGAGAAGTAAGCTATTATATTAGCAACTAAAGAAGTTACAAGATTAAGAAGTCCAATCTGATTTCATTAAACAATTAATGGAATTCTTAACTTTTCTATGCCGTGCATAATCCTCAAATTCTACGCTGAGCAACTTGATATTCATCTCTGGATGGAAAAGGTTAAAAATCTAGTTTTATCTTTATATAGCTAGGAAGATAATTAAACCCCTGACCAACAGCTTGTTAGCTCTAATTGCATGTGAACCCACCACTACGATCCAAAAGCTTAAGTTGACCAGAAATAGGCATGACCTTAACAGTGTACAAGAAGGTAGAGGTGGCGAAATAACCACCCCATTTCTCAAAATATAGTGGATAAGATTTCTGCAAATTATCAAACGAAGATTTGGCTTGTGGTACAAGTCTGGATTACAAGCAGGGATGTAAGTAGAGCTGGAAAGTATCAGCAAGTTATGACAACTGAAGTAGTGAAAGTATTGAAAGGAATGTAGGGGAGTAAGGCATTTAGACCAAATGAAATGACATGCTGACAGAAATGAGAAGAATAATAAGTAAAATTGGACAGACTTATTTGAATAATCAAATTATTGGACCTTCAACATAATAAAAGACCCAATAATTGCACTGGTTTGATTTATAATGAGAAGGATTTAGTGTACAAAATACACATATCATTAGAGAATCACACTTAAAATTGCACCATGATGCAAGAAAAGAGAGCAGAGTATATATAAGATTAAGACAGGAGGCAGACATATTAAAGCATCAGTTAACCTACTGTAATCCCTTGGATTTCGTTAATTGCTCGTGAGAGTTATCACGAGATCGGGAAGATAGACTATAAAGATTTGAATTTTAAATATCTCTAACTAACAGGGTCCCAAATTCCTTGATTTGAGGACTCTGCATCGTCTTTAAAGGATCATGGGAATGCCTTCTTTCCGTCATCCTCGAACGCTTCCTCCTTTCCATCCTCATCGTGCGCACGCCTTCCTGGTAAGTCCCTCTATCTATGCCTGGGAGGGAGAGAGAGACAGTCAAAGAGAGAAGAGAGGAACCGGGTTAAAGAAGCATCGGTCCCTTCCTTGTGTCGACTCTGGTTCAGGCCGGCGGCGTGCCCGCCGCCTCGCCGGGCTTGAGCCCTGGCCGACATCCTCATCGGCACCGGGACGATGTCCAGTGGGATGCCGAAGGAGAGAGAGAGAGAAGAGATTAGAGACGAGAGAGAGAAACAACCTGGTACGGGTTAACCGGCGGTTTGATCCTTGGTTCAGGCCCGGCAGCGTGCTCGCCGCTTCACCGGGCCTGAGCCTTGGTCGGCGACATCCACCGGCGCCGGGCGTGCATCCGGTGGAGGTCCGGCCGGCCATGGTGGCCGGCCGTGCCGCCGGCACGTCTCCTAGCCATGGCAAATAGTGAGAGAAAAGGGGAGAAATTGGAAAGGGAGAGAGAAAGGGAAGGCCGGCCACGACGGCGGCCGGCTCTGGTCCGGCCACCGGTGGCCGGGCTGCCTCCAATTTAGCCGGTGGCGGCTCTGGCCGCTGGCACAGGATGACCCTGTTTCGTTTGAAACAGGGGAACAGTAGCAGTAAAAAAAAAGGGAAAAGATGGGCCGGCTGGGCTAACAGTGATTTGGGCCCTGTTGGGCCGGTTCAGGAGTTCTGTTTGAGCAGCGTTTTGGGCCCTGTAACGGGCCGAGAATGGCAAAGTAAATATATGGCCCGAATCATGATTGAATCTAGTTTCTGGGGATAATTTTGTTTCCCTATTTGGGTGTATACATTGAGAGATATTCGAGCCCAAAGTTGGGCCCATGAAGTGGTTTAGGTAGAGTTTAAGAATCATTTTATAATTCAGATTTTAGAAATTTAATAATGAAAAATGATACTGTCGGTTCCCAGGTGTTCAATTAGCTAGGTTATCAATTGGAATTCACGTACTGTGGTAAGTAAGTCAAGTATTATAATTTTATAAATTATTTAATTTATAAATTATGAACTTACAGTTAAATGTAATTATGTTAATCTTGCAAAATTATGTTGTTACTATCAAGATGATAATATCAATTATGATAATGATAGTAAAAATTTATGTGTTACCGCGGTTCTCATATGACAGATTATGATATGACAGATCATCACATGACAGATTATCACATGACAGATTATGATATGACCGATTATGATATGACAGAATACTGGTACCAGGACCCTTCCTCTTAGGGGACATTTAAGAGTGATATACAAGATGAGTATTGTAGGACCATGGGACACAAAGAAAAATGATGACAGTATAAACAGTGTTTGGTTTACATCGTATATTCTAGTATTTATTATTTAATTAAGCTTCCAAATTATTTTGATATGATGACATGAATATGCTGATAGCATGATAAATGTAATTTGAAATTGTATTAGGCTTACTTATTGAGTGTGAGCTCATAAAATTCTCACAATGTTTTTCAGAGCCTCATGAATGAAGAAGGATATTTGGGATAGACGGAGCTTCTATTAAATAAACTTAGTTCCATTATATTGATTTAGTTTAGATTTGCTTGTGTGTAGGGCAGGTAGCCAAAGACTGATAATTATGGTTTGTAATAAATCATGGATTTAAATTTTTGCTTTATATTAATTTATGTGATGAAGTTCGAGACGCCTTACATGCTTGGCATATGGTGGGTTGTCACCCTAGTTCAAATTTTAGGACTGAGGCGTGACAGCTTTAGTGGTATCAGAGCCTGGTTATGACATTAGGGACATATACATGATAACACTTTAGGCAAAACACTAGAATGACATTGAGACAATTATAAATTTAAAGGAATTTAGATATTATGCTTTGAAAGCCTAACAATTAATGTTTTCAATGATATTAATTACAACTAATTTATCAAGAGATAAGAATGGCACGTCGCACTAGAAGTCAACAAAATGATGAGGATTCCCAGGTTGGTAATGCTGGCCAACTGGAAGGTCTGGAAGCCACTGGAGCTGCTGCCCCTGCCAATTCAGTCGAGACTGATCAGCAGCAACTCCAGACCGAGATGCTTCAGGTTCTCTCGGGTATGGCGCAGTTGATGTGGGACTTGCAGCATCAGATTCTGCAGGCCTTGTCGACTCAGCCTGCTTACACCGTCCCGCAGACACAGCCTGCCCCTCTAGTTCCACAGACTCAGCCTGACTCTACTGCTCCACAGACCCAGCCTACTCCATCTCAATCCTGGATAGGGATTGGCCGCAGCTTTGCAGACTTCAAGAAGTTTGCCCCCACCCCTTTCTCTAGATCAACCAACCCTGTTGATGCTGAGCGGTGGGTGCGAGACATGGAGAAGGCTTTTATGGCCCATGGTAGTCAGGATATGGAGCGGATCAGATTTGCCACCTACCTTCTTCAGGGAGAAGCCTATGATTGGTGGTTAGTTGAGGAGCAGCGTCGAAATGGACAGATTATTTCTTGGGGAGAGTTTAGAGAGATATTCTTCGACAAATATTTCCTCAGGAGTGTACAGAGACAGATGGAATCAGAGTTTATCAAATTGGAGCAAAAGGATCTTTCTGTGGCCCAGTATGAAGCTGAATTCACCAGGTTGGCCCGTTTTGCTCCAAATATTGTGACCAATGAAATGGCCAAGGTCACCAGATTCACTGAGGGACTGCGACCCAGACTGAGGCAAGCGGTCAATGCATTTGAGCTCCTCACTTACAGTGCTGTAGTGAATAAGACCTTGGTGATTGAGAGGGATATGAATGCTGTTCAAAAGGATTGGGAGCTGTGGAAGAAGAGAAAAGGGCCTACTTCTGGCCAATTCTCTGCTCAGGCCAAGAAGAAGGGTGCATATCAGGCCCCAACTGAACCACAGAATAAGGAAACTCGTTGCATTAATTGTGGTAACTCCCACCCTGGAAAGCCTTGCTGCAGAGTGACTGGTGCCTGCTTTGTCTGTGGGAAAACTGATCACAAGATTGCTACCTATCCCTTTCGGAAGGATCAACAGCCTTCTTCAAGTCAAGGAATGAGCCAGTAGTATCAACAGCAGCCACCGAGGACCCAGAGAAGGGTCTTCAACCTCACTCAGTAGGACGCTGAAGCCTCTAATTCTGTGGTGACAGGTATACCCTTTAATGTTATATCTAGTATTACATTCTTATCTAGTACAATCCATTAACATTTAAGTAAAAGTTAGGTTCGATCCTTAATGTTAAAACAAATTACACTTATGTCCAGGAATGATTAAAGTAGGTACTCTTATGCTCAAACTTTAATTGACCCGGGTGCCACGCATTCTTTCATATCTGACATCTATCTTGACAAGAATGCATCATTGACACCTATTCCTCTGGAGCAAGAGTTGCATATTGCGCTTCCAAATGGAGATGTTATGAAAGTTGATACAGTATGCAAGTCTTGCCCAATTATCTTGGAGAATAGGAGGTTGAATGCTGATCTCATTGTCCTCCCACTGAAGTTTTTTGATGTTATCCTTAGAATGGATTGGTTGGCCTCCTATCATGCTTCAGTAGACTGCTTCAGAAAGATTGTCAACTTCAAAACTCCAAGTCAGCCTGAATTCAGTTTTATTGGTGGTCAGAAACACCTAGCCTCAGTGTTCATATCAGCAATGCAGGCTGGAAAGTATCTGATGAGTGGTGGTCAAGGATTTCTTGCTGTAGTCAAGGACCTTCAGCAGGAAGAGACCAAGTTGGAGGATATTCCCATAGCTCGAGAATTCCCTGATGTCTTCCCTAAGGATTTGACTAATTTACCTCCTGATCGGAAAGTCGAGTTCTCTATTGATCTAGTTTCTGGAACTGACCTATATCAAAGGTCCCTTGCCGTATGGCTCCGGCTGAGCTAAAAGAACTGAAGGATCAACTGTAGGAGCTCCTAGATTGGGATTTATTAGACCCAGTGCTTCTCCTTAGGGTGCTCCAGTTCTATTTGTTAAGAAGAAGGATGGCAGCCTTCGACTCTGCATTGATTATCGGGAAATCAACAAGGTAACAGTGCAGAATAAGTACCCTCTGCCGAGGATTGACGACGTGTTTGATCAACTCCAGGGAGCCCGGATATTCTCAAAGATTGATCTCAGGTCAGGGTACCATCAACTCAAAGTCAAGGAGGGAGATGTGCCTAAAACAGCATTCAGAACCAGATATGGCCACTATGAGTTCTTGGTAATGCCGTTTGGGTTAACTAATGCCCCAGCAGCATTCATGGACTTGATGAACAGAATTTTTAAGCCATATCTGGATCAGTTTGTGGCGGTTTTCATTGATGATATTCTGATATATTCTAAGAGCCATAAGGAGCATGAGGACCACTGAGGATTGTGCTGCAGATTCTTCGAGAGAAGAAGCTTTATGCCAAGCTGCAGAAGTGTAAATTTTGGTTGGATCAAGTATCTTTCTTGGAACATATAATCTCTAAAGATGGTGTATCTGTGGACCCAAAAAAGATTGAAGCTATCATTAGCTGGAGCCGACCTTCCAATATGGTGGAAGTCAGAAGCTTCTTGGGGTTAGCCGGGTATTACCGTAAATTTGTGGAGAATTTCTCTCGCATTGATCTACCCCTAACTCGCTTAACCCAAAAGTGAGTGAAGTTTGACTGGACAGTGGAGTGTGAGAAAAGTTTCCAGGAGTTAAAGCAACGCCTGGTGTCAGCTCCCATTCTTGTTCTTCCAACAGGATCTGAAGGTTTTACTATATATACTGATGCCTCTCGGAAAGGATTGGGATGTGTTTTGATGCAGAATGAAAGAGTGATAGCTTATGCCTCCAAACAACTGAAACCTTATGAGCAGAATTGTCCTACTCATGATCTGGAATTGGCTGCTGTAGTTTTTGCTATGAAGATTTGGCGGCATTATCTATATGGAGTGTTGTGTGATGTGTATACAGATCATAAGAGTCTAAAATACATCTTCACACAGAGGGAGCTGAATTTAAGGCAGAGGAAGTGGTTGGAACTATTGAAGGATTATGACCTGAATCTACAGTATCATCCTAGGAAGGCCAATGTAGTAGCTGATGCTTTGATCAGAAAATCCTCTTTTGAGTTAGCTGCTATGATTACTTCCCAGCCTCATGTATTGAGAGATCTGAAGAAGTGGAGGTTGGTCTGAGAGTACAGCAGTCTGATGGGCTTGTTGCAGCACTTGTACTCCAGCTGACCCTAGTTGATAGAATCAAGTCTTTCCAGATGGAAGATCCAGATCTATAAAGGATTAAAGAAGTTGTGCAGTCAGGAGTTCAGAATGAATTTTATGTAATGGAGGATGAATCCCTGAAATTTGAAGGAAGACTTTGTGTGCCAAACATTAAGGAACTAAAGGTTGAAATTTTGAAGGAGGCTCACTACTATCCTTATACTGTGCATCTAGGTGGCACTAAGATGTACAGAGACTTAAAGGAAAATTTTTGGTGGAAAGGTATGAAGAGGGAGATTGCTCAGTATGTGGCAAAGTGCTTGGTGTGTCAGCGAGTGAAGGTCGAGCATCAAAGGCCTGCGGGACCTCTTCAGTCTCTCATGATTCCACAGTAGAAATGAGAAAAGATTACAATGGACTTTGTGACTGGTCTGCCCAAAACTCCTAAGAGTAACGATGCAGTTTGGGTCATTGTGGACAGACTAACAAAATCAGCTCATTTCCTACCTTTCAGAGTTGGGGTCTCTAGTGAAAGATTGGCTAATTTGTATATTAAACAGATCGTGAGACTCCATGGTGTCCCGGTATCTATTGTGTCAGATAGAGATACCAAGTTTGTGTCCCAGTTTTGAAAGAGTCTTCATAAGGCATGGGAACCAAACTAAACTTTAGTACAGCCTATCATCCCTAGTCAGATGGACAATCAGAGAGGACCATACAGATTCTGAAGGACATGTTGCGAGCCTGTGTGATGGACTTGGGTGGAGCTTGGGATAACCACTTACCTTTAGTGAGTTTGCATATAATAATAGTTACCAAGCCAGCATTCAAATGGCTCCATTTGAAGCTCTATATGAGGAGGTGCAGATTCCTATATGTTGGGATGACGTGGGGGAAAGGAAATTATTAGGCCCTGAGCTGATTCAGCAAACAGTAGATAATGTGCATTTGATCAGGGAGCGTCTTCGTACAGCTCAGAGCAGGCAAAAGAGCTATGCTGATTTCAGAAGAAGGGAATTGGAATTCCAGGTTGGGGACCATATTTTCTTAAGGGTATCACCAACCAAAGATGTGATGAGATTTGGGATTAGAGGAAAGCTGACCACGTTATATTGGACCTTTTGAGATCTTGAGCAGAGTCGAGAGGTTCTTATAGTCTGGCACTGCCTCCAATTCTATCTGGGGTACACAATATTTTTCATGTCTCTATGTTGAGGAAGTATATCTCTGACCCCAGCCATGTCATAGCGTATGAGCCTATACAGTTGAGAAAAGATTTATCATATGAGGAGCATCCTGTGCGTATTGTGGACCGCAAAGATCAGGTTCTGAGACGGCATATCATTCCATATGTCAAGGTGCAATGGAGTAATCATTCTGAGAGGGAGGCTACTTGGGAACTTGAGGAGGAAATGAAAAAGAAGTATCCACAACTATTTGAGTCTTAATATAGTTAATGATATAGCTACGACTGTTGACTTTTGAATAAAGACTTAGTTAATTGTTAGTCCTTGGGACAAAATTTGAATTTTAATTTTCTCTAATGAAAGTTATCAATTTCGAGGCCGAAATTTTTATAAGGAGGGAAGAATGTAATCCCCTGAATTTCGTTAACTGCTCATGAGAGTTATCATGAGATCGGGAAGATAGACTCTAAAGATTTGAATTTCAAATATCTCTAACTAATAGGGTCCCAAATCCCTTGATTTGAGGACTCTGCATCGCCTTTAAAGGATTATGGGAATGCCTTCTTCCATCATCCTCGAGCGCTTCCTCCTTTCCATCCTCATCGTGCGCATGCCTTCCTGGTCAGTCCCTCTATCTATGCCTGAGAGGGAGAGAGAGAAAGTCAAAGAGAGAAGAGAGGAACCGGGTTAAAGAAGCCTAGGTCCCTTCCCTGTGTCGACTCTGGTTCAGGCCCGGCGGCGTGCCCGCCGCCTCGCCGGGCCTGAGCCCTGGCCGACAGCCTCACTGGCACCGGGGGCGGCATCCGATGGGGTGCCGAAGAGAGAGAGAGATTAGAGATGAGAGAGAGAAACACCTGGGACGGGTTAACCGGCGGTTCGATCCTTGGTTCGGGCCCGGCGGCGTGCTCTGCTTCGCCGGGCCTGAGCCTTGGTCGGCGACATCCACCGGCGCCGGACGTGCGTCTGGTGGAGGTCCGACCGGCCATGGTGGCTGGCCGTGCCGCCGGCATGCCTCCTAGCCGCGGAAAATAGTGAGAGAAAAGGGGAGAAATTGGAAAGGGAGAGAGAAAGGGAAGGCCGACCGCGACGGCGGCCGGCTCTGGTCCGGCCACCGGTGGCCGGGCTGCCTCCAATTTGGCCGGCGGCGGCTCTGCCGCCGGCACAGGATGACCCTGTTTCGTTTGAAACAGGGGAACAGTAGTAGTAAAAAAAAAGGGAAAAGATGGGCCGGCTAGGCTAACAGTGATTTGGGCCCTGTTGGGCCGGTTCAAGAGCTCTGTTTGAGCAGCGTTTTGGGCCCTGTAACGGGCCGAGAATGGCAAAGTAAATATATTGCCCGAATCATGATTGAATCTAGTTTCTGGGGATTTTTTTTTCACTATTTAGGTGTATACATTGAGAGATATTCGAGCCCAAAGTTGGGCCCGTGAAGTGGTTTGGGTAGAGTTTAAGAATCATTTTATAATTCAGATTTTAGAAATTTAATAATAAAAAATGATACTGTAGGTTCTCAGGTGTCCAATTAGCTGGGTTATCAATTGGAATTCGCATACTGTGGTAAGTAAGTCAAGTATTATAATTTTATAAATTATTTAATTTATAAATTGTGAACTTATAGTTAAATGTAATTATATTAATCTTGCAAAATTATGTTGTTACTATCAAGATGATAATATCAATTATGATAATGACAATAAAAATTTATGTGTCGCCGCAGTTCTCATATGACAGATTATGATATGACAGATCATCACATGAGATTATCACATGACAGATTATGATATGACCGATTATGATATGACAGAATACTGGTACCAGGACCCTTCCTCTTAGGGGACATTTAAGAGTGATATACAAGATGAGTGTTGTAGGGCCATGGGATACATAAAGAAAAACGATAACAGTAAACAGTGTTTGGTTTACATTGTATATTCTAGTATTTATTATTTAATTAAGCTTCCAAATTATTTTGATATGATGATATGAATATGCTGATAGCATGAATAAATGTAATTTGAAATTGTATTAGGCTTACTTATTGAGTGTGAGCTCATAGAATTCGCATAATATTTTTCAGAGCCTCAGGAATGAAGAAGGATATTTGGGATAGACGGAACTTCTATTAAATAAACTTAGTTTCATTATATTGATTTAGTTCAGATTTGCTTGTGTGTAGGGCAGGTAGCCCAAGACTGATAATTATGGTTTGTAATAAATCATTGATTTAAATTTTTGCTTTATATTGATTTATGTGATGAAGTTCGAGATGTCTTACATGCCTAGCATGCGGCGGGTTTCATCCTAGTTCAAAATTTGGGACTGGGGCGTGACACCTACACAAGCAGTTGCCCGACTTCGGCAAGGCAGAAAAGAGAGTATGGAAAGCTCCTCAGTTTTCTGCTAATTTATAGAAAATATATGGAGAACCATACAAAATTATTCGGTGGCCTTTGATGATCTTGTCCCACAACATGCAGTGAGGAGTTTATAAAATGATGTATAAGAAAGATACATGAATAAACATTTAAAAAGTTAACGCGGTCCACCTAATTAACATGCAGGTTTCAGCATAGAATTTGTCTTAAAATTCAAGAATTCAAAGGGAAAGTTCTTTTATATATATATATTCAAGTAGGACTCTACTTCTATTTTGTGCAAGCTGGAAGTTCAGAAGACAAAGAAGAATATGTTTCAATAGAATTTGGGTTCTAATTCATGTAAAATATTGTATATTCCTTTATATAACTACATGTAATTCTAGCTTTCATTATGAAATTAATCTCAAAGATAATTCAAAAATTAAGTTATTGTTAGAATTCAGAAGAGGCCAGTATGTTGAAACAAGTTTAAATTAAAAAAAAATACCAGCGAGCGAAACGCTTGCAAACATTCACTGAACGTTGCGTGAATGTTGAAGGACCAATGTTCATTAATATTTAGAAATGGCCTAAACAATTTATTATAAGCTATTTATGGGCTAGCCTATAAATAGGCGATTGAAGAAGGAATCAATCAAAAAATTCTTTATTTTTATTTTATTATTTTTATTGTTACTATTGATCTTTTCCTGGGCATCTGAAGGTTTCATTGGATTGCATCTCCATGCAATCGTGCTCATGGTAAGAGGATTGGGTTGAACCGGGTCATTGCATCTTGGGAACAGATCGCCAACAACTTCCACGAAAGGGCAAAAATTTGATCCTTAGGGCAGTATCTAACAACCTGCATGAAAGGGCAAAAATTTGATCCTTAGGGCAGTATCTAACACGCCATGATCTTGGCTTGATTCATATATTTTTTTATTTTTTTACTTTATTAATATATTTAAATTGTTATGTTATATTTCTAGCATTTCTAGGAAGATTTTTTGCAGGATAAAAATATTTTCTAGCAGCTAAGGATCAGATTTTTTCTATCACTAGAAAGTGCTAGATTTTTATTATAAATTATTAAAAAAAATACTTTTGAATCAGTTCAAATTTTCTGTAAAGGGAACTGCTTAACATGAAAAAGTATATTATTTTTTTATGTAGCATAATCATAAATTATTGTTTAAATATTAACTAATTTATTGGTTCCATGGATGCTATGATTTCTAACGTTTTATTTCTTCTTTTAGAATGTGCCGTGTGCATTTTATACTTTATCTAGCTTCCATGTATGCTTCTATTAATCCCATACCTATTTATGTTTTATTTATTTTATTGATTTAATTAAATATACTTAGGAAGGCACTTTATTAAGAATTTTTTTTAATCTTAAAAAAAAAGGTAAGCGGTGCTTGCTTATCATATTTCATGCTGTAAATGATCCTTGGACTACAATTTCATATAACTAAGCAATGATGTTCTTGGACATTTACATGATGTTGTGCTAGTTATGGTAGAAAGTAAACTAGCAGTATTTCATTAGTTTGATTTATCAATACTTACAGTTATATTGCATGTTTTACTAAATGATGCTTTTGAATATTACATCGATGATGATTAATTATCTGTATTTTATGCAATAATCATTCTTTAATAATTTGAATAAGGCTTGTTCTTTATGGCTATGATAGTTCATTTTTGAAGCAATTCAAAATGTATATTTGTTAATTCTCTTATTGAGGTTTAGTCCAAAAAATAATGTTATCTCTTTAGAATTTGCTAAGTCTGAAAAGAATTAGGCAAATCAATTAACCAAGGAGTTATTTAGTAGTGGAATCTTAGATTCATCGAGGGGGATGGGGCTTAAGCCCATTATTTGGTCACTAGCAGTGGATACCCAACCTCTGTGATTGAAGATCCTATGAATGAGGTTTAATATGGTAGAAATGAAGCTGATTGAGTGATCGTGTTAGAGCATAAATTTTTAAAAAAATTCATCCCATCCCTATGATGAGTGTTCTTGTAAAGTGACAAAGTAAATTTGTGTAAGGTTGAATCATACTCTTAATGGATCCGAGGTAGGTTATCTGCAGGGTATTATCACAAATATCTTTGGAGGATTCACCTATATGACAATCGTCATATTAGGCCATGACTAAAGGTTTGGGCTAACCTTAAAGAATTCTCATGAAAAATCAAAGTACTAAGCGCAAGGCCTTTAATATGCACTAACCGCTTAAACCCAATTGATCTATACTATGTATGTGATTAGTAGAAGTCTGAGTCAAGGACCTAGTTTAAGATCTAATCCACTATGGTTCCTTTAGGTGTATACAATCAATACTAAGTGAGATTCAAGTCTACATATTATCTTACCTATTACGCAGTATAAGATGCCCTAAAATTTATATTATATTAATTTTATTTTTTTAATTTAAAACTTTTATGGGGATTGTTGGAAAAGTTTGAATAAAAAAAAAGGAAACACCCATGAGCAAAATGTACGTTAAGTGAACGTTGGAGGGTTAACATCCAGAAACGGCTCAAACAATTCATTTTGTAAGCCGTTTCTGATGTTATTTTGGGCTAACAGCTATAAGGCCTTTAAGGCCATTATGAGCTAAGCCATTGGAACTTTTATAGGCTAATCCTATAAATAGGCTTAAGGATTCAGATTGAAAAAGGAATCAATCAAAGAATTCTTTATCTTTTATTATATTATGTTTATTATTATTGTTGATCTTTTACTGGGTATCTGAAGGTTTCATTGGGTTGCACCTCCATGCGATTGTGCTTATGATAGGAGGATCGGATCGAACTGGATCATTGTACTTTAGGGACATTGCATCTCCATGCGACTGTGCTTGTGGTAGGAATATCGGATCGAACCAGATCGTTATACTTTGGGAATAGATCTTCAACAATATGCATGAAAGGACGAAAATCTGATTCTTATGACAGTGTCTAATATGTTTTAATCTTGGCTTGATTCATATATTTTTTTTTTATTTATATATTTAAATTTATATATTATATTTCTAGCAATTTGTAGAAAATTTTTTGCAAGATCAAAAATATTTTCTAACAGGGAATATAAGATTAGGGATTTGAGAGAGAGAGAGAGAGAGAGAGAGAGAGTACCTAGTTGAGAAGCGATCATGGTAATTGGAGAGTTTGGCAAGAAATAGTCTTTATAATTTCCGTTTGCTTTGATAGTAAAATCTTCTGCTCTCTTGTTTTGTTTTACACATAAAACAGCAGAAAACAAGATACTCAAAGCCACTGCTGCTTTGAACTCAAATCCATACAGCTCACAAAGGCACGTTCTTCAGTTGTGTGCGACCCAGTCCTCTAAGGTAGCATACCTGATTAGATCCTCGCTCTCGAATTTAATATGCACTTCGAAGGCTGCTTGCTCCTTGGAGAATATGCTGAAGTTTGCCTTTCAAGGTAGCATGCTGGATTTTAACAGGAGCTGTCATACAAGAGCAATTTGGCTTAAACTTGCAGTATTCTAGAGCATGCGAGAGCCATAGCATTTAGAGGTAGTTTGTCACCTTAACCTCGTCGTAGTTCTAAAGCTTGACTGGTCTAGTAGTAGTCTTTTATGAGCTTCTTTTGTGGTTGTAAGGCAGTAAGATCAAGGCGTATAAAAAGGGCACCGATGGCTGGCAAGGAGTAGGTGCTTTTAATCTCCCGTCATACAGCCGTGCCAGATAGCGTGGTTGAGGGACCAAGACTGCCGGTGAGAAATTATTCGAAGAAGAACCACAAAAATTTAAGCGAGAAGGGAATGGCCGGCCATCCTCACCATGAAGAGAAAGAAGGGCATCAAGAAATCGGCGAGGTTGCAGCCATTTCAAGGCCACCCTTCCCCGGCCGCTCCGTTTGCCAAGAGGCAAACCAGTGATCCTTGACCATCCGATTTCATCGAGGCGACGTGTCATCGTCGCCGCCGGCGTTCGGGTCCTTCTCGGCGGCGGACGAGATCTTGGCCGTGGCCTTTCTTGTTGGAGCTGTGGCTCGTCTCGCAGGAGCCGTTGGGAGGGCAGCGGTTTGGAGGGAGAGTCATCCGTTCTGATTTTCTGGTGTTAAACTGAGGTGGCCAGTTGTCCACATGGTTCCTTTCTTTTTTTTATTTAATATTTATTGGGTTTAAGGAAGTGTTTAAGAAAGCCTTTTTCTTTTTCCTTTTTTTTTTTCCCTTCATATGAGAATGGATAATAATTGAACAGAAAAGTTCATTACACTCACGATTATTGATTTAATAACTTTGCAATTAATTAATCCCTCAAGTTTAGCATGAATTGTACCAACTTTATTAGCCATCTAGCAAGAAAATTATCCATCTAGCAAGAAAATTATCCATGTGCACTACACGAGAACCATGCGAGATTATTTTTTGAGAACTGTTTTAGGTGAATTATCCGTGCATTCAGCTTATGAATTTTGGTTTATTAGAATGAACACAGGAAAAGAAATGAATTTCCAGCTAAAAAATGCAATGAACATATAAATCATGATGATTTTAAGAAAAAAACAGATGCATGAGCCTGAAGCCAATTTAAGAAATCTACACGACGCAGTGTTGTTGGACAGATGCAAAGGCCAGGCCAAAGAGGAGAGCCGAGTTCACCCGCAAAGCCAAACTAGCTCACAGCACGCTTACACTGCTTCAAAATACAAGCCGAAACGCTGTAAGTCTGTAACACTTGTTCAAAAGTAGGTTGCCAGATTATCAGAGAAGAAATGAACGAAATATATGTGCATGCTTTAGGTGTGGTTCTACAGTTTTCTCTCTTTTATTTTTTTTACTGTTTTTCCCTCTTTTTTGATTGTGTAAAAGTAAAAGAGAGATAGAGGGTGTAGAAGAAAAAGAGAGATAAAGAGAACCATAAATTAAAGTATCACATCTTAAAGAAATTTGCTATGTTCGACCTTTCTTACACCTAGTTCTGTCATTCATGCGTCAGAGATTTAACCCATATCTTTCATTTTTACTTTTTTTTTTGTATGACAAAAGGCTAAGGCTGGACATACTCTATAAATTATCAATTTTTTCTTAACGAGGGCAACAGAGCTCACGGAATATGTGGCTCCAAATTTTCGCCCCAAACAGTGAGATTCATGCAAACCGGAGAGCTACCCCTCCTAACAAATAACAACAGTAATGAAATCTTAATTTTAAACTAATTAAAATTATCTCTCCTATATATATAAACTTAGTTTTGATTTTTTTTTTTTTATAAGATGTAATATTCTAAACCCTTCTTCATAATTTTCTCTCATATAACTCCGATCAACATCCAGCTTTTTCAATGCAACGCCCATAGCCTAATTACGTGTTCGGAACGGGCTGGTAGCCAGGTTGGATGCTCTCGCGAATGAACGTGCAAGCGTTTGCAGATTCGATGGACCTGCGGTGAAAACAACTGACAACTGCTGGCTCATAAAAACTCTAGCCAAGTGAAAAGTTAAAATCCAAGAACAGCACAATGAGATCGCAACCTCATAGAAAGTCCACTGAGGACGATGACTCTCCTGATCAGACTGCCTCTATTGTGCCTTCCCAAGTACAAGGTTAATCATGAATGTAGATTCAGCTAATGATTAGACAAACATACAATGACGGGGAAAGATGTGTTCTCCCTTTGTTCCTTCTTCCATCCAGAGCTGGCTCAACTGATTCTCTGTGATGCCGCCAGGCTATATTTTATCTTAGAATGTAATTTCCTTCTCTTTCCCGGGAGAGAGGGAGAGAGGGAGAGGGAGAGGGAGAGGTTGGGGGGACGGGGGAGAGAAAGAGGCACCTGACTTATATAATATTCCAACTGCTCTATATGTTTATAGAAACGCAAATCATGGAACAAGCAAGAGGTTTCCTTCAGTCTTCCTACAACTAAATAGATCCTAAAAAGCTTCCTCACACATCAAATCATATCATGCCGCAGAAATGCGCTAGGCCCAGAACACAGGTGAAATAACCTTACAAGCTCCGCCTATTGATTCATTCTTGACAATGAGGTTAACCATGCAACAGAAAGAAAAGCCTTTAAAAGTGGCATTTTCTTTACTTGACCTGTATCAGCCACGGCCACGCCCTCCACCTGTTGAGATTCATTCCATAAACAGAGATGAGCAAGAGTCAGTTGTTATGTAGAAAGAAAGCTCAAATTGCCTTCCCACACAAATACAAAACACTGATGACAGGAAGAGAGGAAAAGCATACCTCTGCCACCACCACCTTTACCCCCAGCTCCACCCCTGCCACGACCACCTTTGCCGCCATCTTCCTGACTGCGTCCAATGCCTTTGGCAGGCCTACCACTGCCACCATCCTCTCTACCTCTTCCCCTTCCACGGCCAACACCAGGTGGCTTCCTGTCTGCAGGGAGAACATAGAATAAAAATGATTTGTGAAGGTGCCTAAGACAAGCCTATAAGCCATGACTCATACTCTTAACCAGCATCCCTTTCGCTGGAAGGGGAAGGGGAAGGGGTGAGTTAATAGATTTCAAGCTAGTTCAATCAAAAAATAAGTGATCAACCAAAGAGCAGACAAATATTATGGAGAACCTAATGAACTCCCAGGCTTTTGTTGTAGTACATCTTGAAGGCTGTTCAATAATCTATGTCATATATTGAATAAGGACGTAATTTTCTGATCTTTATAAGGGATGAATATTGATCTATTATCATGAAGTAACAGAACATCCACTTGAGGTTTAAGTTATAATATCAAAAATATAATAGGTTTGAGAAAGTTACCTGAACGGCTCTTGGTGGTTTCTTCTTGGACTTTGTCAATTACCTGGAATAGCAACCAGTGTTATAAATTCTTTCAGAAATTACCCGAAATAAAGAAATTGGAAGCTAATGAACTGCATCTTTAGATACCTGCATAATCACATATTTATTAATAGGTGGCTTAGTTACAAGTTAAGAGCATAATACATGGAAGAAGAAAGCAAAATGACACGCCACCCCTAATAATTTCCCAAGGAAAGGGCATTATATCGAGGATGAAGGATTGATGTGGAGATTGCATTCATCTCTAAAGCACAATCTACGTAGATACAAAGCCAAACTGAAAGACAACAGCAAACCAAACTACATGACTAGACCATCTTTAGTGTAACGTCAATGCCATGTAATCAGACGAAATCTGACCAATATTATATTATGGATGCCCTTCCTAATATTTAAGCATAAACACAGGATAGCTACAAAGTGTTCTTATTTTTAAGATAAATATAAGTTACCTAGACATCTGGCATGGTTAACAGGTTTCTATGTGTCCTCGTTACATATAGTAGCCTCCAAAAATCTGTCCTCAAGTGTTAGATATAGTAGCCTCCAAAAATCTTAGCACAGGAATTATATATATACCTATACACACATAAAGAGAGAGATAGAGAGAGAGAGAGAGAGAGGCTGGATTGCTTATGAGGGTATTTGGTCTCAAATGCTTCCAAGTCAAAAACAATGAAAGATATTCAAAACAAAAAATTATCACTATTAATCATGATTTACGGAAGTTAAATTGGTTAGAAACAAAAAATGATGCATTTTTAAGGTATTTTATCCTTGCAACAAATCAAAACATAATATAGTTGGTATGATATCATGTTTCAGTCTGATCTATAATTTAGAAGAATCCAAATTAGCTAAAATTTGACCTGCATATACTCAACTCAACTAATCTAAGCCTTTTTCCAACTACATGGGGTCGGCTACATGAATCTGCTTCCTCCACTCTGCTCTATTCAGGACTAAGTCGACACTCAAATTTGACTGTATATTTACAATATTTAATCAAGACTAACAATTTAAATTGCAAATTATATAGTTTATCCTATGTTCTTGCTCATTAGCAATATTCCCCTATTCATTCTTCCCAGCTTGATGCACAAACAAGAGACCTCAAAAATTGAAAAAAAAAAAAATCTTTTTTTCCAGATTTTTTCTTTTCCAAGCACTATAACTTAAATCATAATCAACTATGCTGATTTCATTCTGTAAGGTCCTTTATTATTTCCATCACAGAAGCATTGGGAGCCCAATGCTCTTAGAAATATCCCAAACTTTCTCTCAGTATGTGGGTCCTCAAGTCATTGCTTTCCAAAATAAAGAAATTGAAACAGATGTAGAGATAGGGATGAGCTTGCAAAGCCTGTCTATATGCCCGTTACGTGACGCTTAGGGGATGGCAGCAATTTAACCAAACAAACAGGAGCCCAAAATGCCATGAAAAACTTAACTGATCAATGCCTGAAAAGTAGGCTCACGTATTTAGCCTTATCTCATGGAGGGCACAGGAACTCTCTCTTCTTTCTCTTTATTTTTTGTTTTCCCCGCAATTTATCCCACTAACCTTCAGAACAGTGAATAAATCTAAACTTTAGAGGCAATTGTTAATAATAATTAAATTCATTTACCCCTGGTTTAACTAGTTGGCATTCAAAAATATAGCCCAAGTTATTCCTTGGGTAAATTTATCTAACATGTGATGAGATACTCAAGTCAATAAATAACCATGATAACTATGTATTATACACATAATGAAACTTTGCAGAAAGTGCCTAGCACTTGAAATTAAGAATCTCCCACATGAAACTCCAAAAGAATAAGTATACAGAAGCACTTTAAAGTATTTGGCTAACTTGGGTCATGTTCTATCAGGTCATTTCCAAATGTCCAAAAATGTCAACACTGGTATCAATAGCAATTCTAATGTCCAGGTAACGTTTATGCAATTGCGTAATACTAGTTCAACTTGGCTGCATGTTGGATTGCCAAGACTGCTGTTATTGCCACTGAACATTGAACCCCCCTCAGGTAGGAAACTAAGCAGGGTTTACTATGGTAATTGAAATCTAAAATGTGGCATCTCGTGTTGCAGCATATACATGACAATATCTCTAGTTTAATGGATGACAAACATTGATCCATTATTCAACCGAATGAGAAGCACTAATAATTTCTTTGTAGCATAAGTAGTCTGATAATCATTCACTTTCTTACAATTTGAAGGACCCACATGCTCTTGGTGTATCAAAGACACCAGGGTTGCACAAAAATAATATAAGAATCCTACTCAACTCAACTCATCTAAGCCTTTATCCAACTACATGGGGTCGGCTACATAAATCTGCTTCCTTCACTATGCTCTATTTAAGACTAAGTCGACACTCAAATTACAAATAGTTATATCTCTCTTAATTATTTCTGTCCATATTAGTTTAGGTCTACCTCTACCTCTATCATTACCATGAACTGCTAAAAGATCACTTTCTAACTGAAGCGCCTTCATTGTATATATCTAAACCATCGTAATCAATTTTCTCTCATTTTATCTTCAATTGGATCTACTCCTATCATTTCTCGTATATGTTTATTTCTAATTCTATCTTTTAAAGTTTTACCACATATCCATCTTAACATGCACATTTCTATTACACTTAATTTATTCACATGTTTAGTATTGCCTAACACTCTATTCCATATAGCATAACTGGCCTAATAGTGATTTTATAAAACTTTTCTTCTAATTTTAATGAGATGCGTCGATCATTAATACTCCAAAGCACTCTAATTAATCCATCATGCTTTAACTCTATGATTCACATCTTTACATATTTCACCTTCTTACTGGATAATTGATCCCAAATACCTAAATTTTTTACTCCTTAGTATTTTTTAACTTGCAATCTTCACTGTCTCTTCATTTGTATTTCATATATCAATTTCAGTTCTACTAATCTTGAAACTTTTATATTCTAAAGCCTTCTCAAATCTCTAACTTAGCATTTATCTTGAAACTTTTATATTCTAAAGCCTTCTCCAAATCTCTAACTTAGCATTTATTCCAGATTTAGTTTCATTAATCAACACTATATCGTCTGCAAATAACATACACCACGATATATCATTTTTAATATATTTGGTTAATTCATTCATAACTAGTGCAAAAAGATACGAACTTAAACCATATCCTTGATATAAACCTACAGTAATTGAAAACTTACTAGTTTCTCATATTGTTATTTTAACAATAGTTATTTCTATCATACATATCTTTTATCAATTCTATATACCTTTTGGTAACTCCTTTTTTCTCTAAAATTTACCATATTATTTTTTTAGGTACTCTATCATATGCTTTGTCTAAATCAATAAAGACCATATGAAGATCTTTTTTCTTTTTCCTATACTGCTTCATCAATTTTCTTAATAGATAAATAGCTTCATGGTCGATCTTTCTAGCATAATTCCAAATTGATTATTTGACACCAAAGTTTCAGCCCTTATTCGATTTTCTATTACTCTCTCTATAATTTCATTGTATGATTCATCAACTTAATCACTTTATAATTTGCATAATTTTGAATCTCTTTTATTTTTTATATAAGTATTAATATACTTTTCTTCAATCATCGGCATGCTTTTAGTTGCAACAATCCTGTTAAATAAATTGGTTAACCACATGACTCCAATTTCATCTAAGCCTTTCCAACCTTAATAAGAATCGCATCTGATCCTAATGTCTTACATTTTTCATTTTCTCAAAGCATTTTTAACCTCAAGCATGCTAAATCTATGATTTTTTTTAATTTATCACTTTAGGTTATCACGTCCTTCTGCTCTTAAATTTACTAAATTATTTTCATTTAATAATTTTTCAAAATAACTTTTTCATCATTCTTTTGATCTCTTCTTCTTTTACTAAGACTCTTTCATCTTCATCTTTAACATATTTAATATAATCAAGATCTTTTCTTTTCTTTTAGTTTTGCTAAATTATATATAATCTTTTCACATTCTTTCGTACTTATTTATTATATAAATTATCATAAGATTTAAGTTTGGCATTACTTACTGCATTTTTATGATATTTTAAGTCTATCCCCTTTGCCAAATCTTGTAATTTGCTCTTTTAAGCTTAATGGCAGCTTGAACTTTCTCATTCCACCATCAAGTTTCTTTTTCTAATAGTCTATCCCTTTTGATTCTCCTAAAACCTCTTTTGCTACGTTTTTTATGTACTAGTTATTTTTTTCCAAAATTATGGGATAAGAATCCTACTCACGTATGCTGAAAGTCCACATATCTACATTAAGAAAACAGCATTAGAAAAAAAACATAGACTTATTCCTATAGACTTGACTTATTCCTAGGCTACACAAGAGGCTGGGGTTGGTAAGGCAATTTATGTGCTGGCTGCAAAGCGCAAAGGAGACTCTTAGTTTCTACCTGTTGTCTTATGGTTGTATATAAGCCTGGGTAATTGGATAAGCTATCAAGTTTAATGATTTAAATGATATTAATGCAGCAAGCTATTGTTTGCAAACATTTGGTAAAGTTAATTAATCCCAAGCTACTAGAACTGCAAAAAAAAAAAAAGTTTGTGGAGGAGTCATTAGTTCTTGGGTTCCCAAGCCTTCATCTCTATGTACAAAAAATCTCCATGCGTGACATGGATGTGGTTGCAAAAAATACTCATAGATATCCACAATTGAAGAGTTGGCATTGCTATGGACAAGGCTAGATTATGAGTATGTGTTAGTCAAAGAATTAATGAATGCTGAGACCAAGGGCAGTATGATCATATGAGAGATGATAGCATGTTGTGCTTTCTTTTAAAACAAAAGGGCGTGATGCACCATCTTAGGAAATGATTACTATCCAACTTTGTACAGGAATAAAAGAGCAGCTAGTTCTGCTTATATAGCATTCTATTAGACTGTTTACTAAAATTTTATTTCAATATTGTAATGGTAACAATAGGTCATGTGAGTCAAGGTCAAGTTTCTCATTGGACCCTTGTGTTGATTCACTGTAGTCACATATTAAAACTTCTAGCAAGTTAATTCCTCTTCGTTACTTTTCCAGACATGGTTCTTTTTTTTTCTTTTTTTTTTGGCACCCATTGAATCCCCTTTCCTTGGATCACTATGGATATAGGGAAAATACGTTCTGCTCTAGGCTCCTTTACACTTGTAGAAAGAACCGCACCTATCAGAAACAAAATAATGTTGTGGAGACACAAACAAAATCAGAAGGCAAGATATTAAACACACACACACATAAACTTTTTGAAATGTTCATTTAACATAAATGATATAATATAAAAGGCTATGGCTGTTTCTGGATGCTGAATCGATGGTAGACAGATTTAACCATTGATAACCAACCCCAGATCAGCCAACCACCAGTTAAAATTATCCAATATTTGGGTTAGGGGGATGAGTTAAGGACGAACTGAAAAATTAATGAGAGAGAAGAGAGAGATAATTAACTTTAATTCACCCTCACACATAAATAAAGTCAACCAGGTTTACCTACTTTATAGGGCATCGACTGATTAAAGTTATCATGGCATCTTGAGATATTCTTTGGCTGGTTGAACTGCCAACCATCCCCTACCCAAAAGATGGTGGTGGTAATTTTAGGACTTCTTAAAACAAAGCCCTTGTATGGTACTTGCCCATGAACCAACCATACAATAAGTTGTCAATAAATTTGATAGTCAGTGGAAAGTTCATACCTTGACACACCTAAGCATGTAAGTAGTGTTCCTAAATTTCTTTTCCACATCCAATAAATAATCAAAAAAAAAATCAAGGCACATATGACGTGCTCTAGTTTACGTTGCATGCTTTTGAGACCAAACTATCCCAATCCAGATTGTGTATTAACTGTACAGGAATACTAGAAACAGTCTGAAGGCAAACTGCACAGCTACCATTCTAAATGACATTCAAACACAAGGCTGTCTATATTCCAAGCCTATGCTTCGCATTTCTAACTTATCGGCATGCCTAGAACATGGCCTGGGTCTGAAGCATAAAAAAGCCATAATCCAGATTGAATAAAATATCAAGAATGGACATTAAAACTACTATCTACCATAACAAACATATTGAACCCTCTACGACATTGTGGTTTGTAACCACCACTCAAATATTGAGAATAATTTAATGAAATGTAAAAATAAACATTAGAGTTGTCAAAGGTGTTCCAGGAGCTTAAGCAAGCAAGGCAAGGAAACCCTTAAGCACCTCACGATCCCCAAGCAATGCGAGTTTACTGAAGTAAGCTAGGCAAGCACTTGGGACAAAGCAAAAGGCTTTCAAGCAAGTGCCACTCAATGTCTAGCACTATCTTCCTATCTTGCCTCCCCATTCTTTTGGAACTCTGTTGGCATTATTTTGATGTTGATTATGATCTATTGGAACCCTCATAAATAAAGTACTGCTCTAGGATATTTGGTGGTTTATTCATTGATGTTATGTATTGTTTCCAAACATGAAACATGTTTTAGAAAATGGTTTTTAACTGTAATGTTTCAACTTTGAAGCTGTTTTAGGATATTCACTGTTTGTTTTGATTTTTATTTAAAAAACATGTTAGAGGAAGTGATATTTTGATGTAATGTTTCCAAAGATGAAAAACGTGATCTCGGATTTTCAGGATGATCATAATTTTAGATGCTGAAACCCAAATAAATAATCTTATTTTGTGTGCATTGTTTCCATACAATAATAGTATTTATTTCTAATGTAATTATTTAACTTTTTTATAAATTAGTGCCTTGCTTTCTTCATTGCATGCCTTTTTGCTTTAACAACCATGATAAACGGAATCTTCTCAGTGACAATGCAACCATCAGTTGACCATTAAACAACAGATTGTACACTGGCAGACAACACAAGCATAAAGAAGTCAGCTAACCAGGAGCCAAGTGTTAATTGTTGATCTATCATACATGAATAACTTGTGAAGCTCCACCCCTTGAAATTCAGCTTTGTTATGAATTCTAGTTTGCCATGATCCTAGTATAAGCCCAATCATTAGTTTGGAAGTGTTTTTGAGTTAGTTGTGCATAATTTTCAATGATTCTATTTCAGCCAGACCCTATCATTTTCTGAACTTTTAACAAATATCCCAGACATGTATCCCTTCATATAAAACACTGCTTGCATCTGCTCATATATACATTTGGCATGGCCCACATTTTGAGACTAGAAGCTGTTGTTCCACTGGACAGTGTATCTAACATTGGGGCAGTTATGTTTCCTCCTACAAAAATCCTACACCCCAATTTTATTAAAGAACCCCCCTCATCCCAAACTGCATTTTGATAAGTTGATTTAGTTCACCATGTACTACATAGAAACTAGTAATTTCATACCTTAATACTAACTAATAGTTTCTTTAAAAGAACAAATAATAAGTCAGCATATCTCAACTCAACTCAACTCATCTAAGCCTTTTCCCATCTACATGGGGTCGGCTACATGAATCTGCTTCCTCCACTCTGCTAATAAGTCAGCATATAGATTTAGAAATTTATATGCCTAACAAAAATTATATTTATCTGAAGGATTGCTTCAAAGATTACAAAAAAAAGAGGGGTATCTCTTTTTGAAGGTCATCAAAAAAGGAGATTGCTGATTTGTCTATCTTGAGGAACTAATGCTTGTATGGTCCTCAAACGAGCTATTTTCTGTAACTAGTGACTTATAGGACTCAGCCAATTATCTTCCCAAACATCCATCTCTTTTGTTACTGAAGATGCTAATGGCACCAGTAGACTGCTATATGATCATCAATTGACTACACAATGTATGTAGATGTATTGTACAAAACTATATGTATCATGTCTGCATGTAAAAACAGTGGCATAAACACAGACAATTTACCAGTGTATATGTCCCATTTTATCCAAAACACACTGGTTTGTGAACAATATATATAAGACTGGACTGCACACATTCCATGATGGTGAAGATCAATGTGGTCCTACCTAATGTGTATTTTGGCGAAGGGACTTGAGAAAGGACAACAGGAATGTATAGGAGGATTGTTTTAGTAACATGTACCCCTCCGTTACTTGAGAAGCGTTTCACAAGTAAAAGGACCTCATTTCTCCATTGTGTATGTTTTTAATAAATGCCACAATCTTCCCCAGATACAGGCTTTTACTCAATCATACTATTTTTGAACAAACATGCAAAAAAGTCCTGGCCCAAAGGAAAAAAGAATGGTTGAGATACTCCAATTGACAAAAGACTACTTGGATCAGAGAAAATTAATCCAGAAAGAATAAAGTGAGGGGAAAAGACACATTCTCCTGCCAAGATTCTCTTACATACCTCATCAGGAACTCGAAGATACTTAATGGTGTTCCCTCGAATATAACACTCGGGCATTCTCCAAAACCTATCTCCATCCTACACCACAATGAGATCCTATAAGGAACACAGAACAAAGCCAGTCTAATTCCACGAGATCACAACAGACAGCAATACATAAAGCAAAACAATAAAGCTATCACCTTTGAAGTACAAATGACCTCACGAAGGTGAATGTTCATCCAAGTATCGCAGTTCACCAAATGCCCATTGTATGTCTCCCCATTCTTCAGCTCCACCAGCTGTAACAAGACAATACCGTCCCACAATTAAGACACTCAGTAACTACCAGTATCAAGAAAAACTCGTCCAAAATAAAAACTACGGCATGATAAACCCAACAAAGCACAAAAACTTCCAAAAATAAAACTACGGCATGATAAACCCAACAAAGCACAAAAACTTTAACGTTACAGAGCAAAACAATAAAAACTAAAGGACACAAGTATCTCACCATGGGATGCCCTTGGGCCGTCTTCAAAAGCGATAACGGAAGCTGGAGAGCACCACCAAAATTACAATCCCAAGATCAGAACTACTAAGGACTCCAAAAATATAAAAATATAAAATGCGAAAATTTGCAACTTTGAACCTTTGAAACCCTAACTCCATATAAACTCTAATGGAACCACAAATTTCTTTAAAAAAAAAGGGAATCTGAAAATTTGGTCAGAAAAAAAAAAACGCACCATCTCCGGAGATCGAATCGGCCAAGCGAATAAACCTGCAATCAAGAACACGGGTTACGAAAGAGAAGGAGTAAATCACGGCCCAAATCCGGCCCAGCAAGCAGAGATCGAAGGGGTCGATCCTCGTCGTTTAGAACCTAGAATCAAAAAAAGAACGGATAGGAACCCTAGATTTACGATTCTGAGAAAGAAATTCTATTCTAATACAAAGAGGAGGCAAAGAAAAATTACTCTTGCGAGGTTTGGAAGGAAGGCTTCAATCAGCAGAGCCTTTTATTTTCGTTCTCTGAGGAGTGAAGTCTATTTATACTTGACCTCGGGGTGCTCGGCAACGGGTCTTATGATGGTCGGGTCTGCGATGATTTTGGGCCTGGATTCGAATTGGGGGTCTTATTTTGTTTAGGTGCAATCCAATGACCTAAGTGGAGCAATATAAAATTGAATCAAGCTTGTTTTAGAGTCTCCCAGTCTAGACTCACCCAGTTTAGAGCAATATAAAATTGGACTATACTATTTTAATTCCTATTTTTTGCTTGTAATTGAAATGATATGAATATGATAATTGTTGTATATATATTTTTAATCTTGCATCATTTTTATTTATATTTATCAAATTAAAATATTAAATATTATTTAATTCTCCTATAATAGAATGGAGTGTTACTTGATAGGCTGTTAAGCTCATCAATGTTATTTATTATTTTTTTCATATATAAGAGCTGGAAAGAGATTTGGCGATAAGAGGCCAGGGTGAGTAGTTAGAGGTAAGAAAGAATTTTTGTATATTCATAAATTAGTTTTAGTTGTTCATTAAATATAATAAATGTGTTTTGGTAGCATGTATAATTGCATCAATGGCAAAAAAAATGTCAGACGTAGCCTTTACTATGGTTAGTAATATGGTGTTTATACAAAAGACTTGCAGCAAATTCATTGATAAAAGGAATAGCTTTATATGCTTACGGGGATTAACCTTAGGTAGTGTTTGATAGCCCAAAAGTTATCCCTGGATAAATGTACATGATAGCATTTATCCAGAGGATAGCTGAGGGAATAAGCATTTTTTTTAAATTACAAGTCTGCCATCAAGGGATAACTTTAGTTGTTCCTGGGTTCCCTAGGGAATAAGTTCAGGGAATAACCCATGGTTAATCTTGGGTTATCCCCTTTGGTTAATTTTTTTTCAGACATATCCCTTCTAGCTATAGTATTTAGGAATAAGGAGGTATATCCAGGGGATATCCCTTCTTATCCCCTATATCAAACACTACCTTAAGGTAGTGTTTAAAATAGGGGATAAAAGGGGATATCCCTCTCTCTTATTCCCACAAGCCATAACTATAAGGGATAGCTGGAAATAAAATTAACCAAAGGGATAATCTATGGTTAACCATGGGATATCCCCTCAATTTATTCCCTAGAAAATATAGGAATAGCTGGTTATCCCTTGAAATAAGAAAAAAAAGTTATCCTATGGATTTACCTTTTGCATTTGATATGATCAATAGGATAGCCAAGCGATATCCCTAGGGATAGTTAGGGGACAAACTCTATTCCGTACACTTATCCATGGATAATATTTTTTCTATCAAACGCTACCTAAGGAATGACACAGATTGAGATTAAGAAGGAAGTTTGTGTCTTCATCACAAAGGATAACGATTCATCCTGAAACTAAGATTATCTATAAGATGAGCGGGTTGATTTTATAAGAGATCAAACTCATCTACCAGATAAGAATCTAGTACTCTAAGGCACTGTTTGATACATGGGATAAGAGGGGATATTCCTCAGATATCCCCTCTTATCCCCAAAAGCTATAGTTGCAGGGGTTTCTCTGAAAAAGTTTAACCAGAGGGATAACCCATGTTTAACCATGGGTTATCCCCTGGACTTATTCCCTAGAGAACCCAGGAATAACTAAAGTTATCCCTTGATGGCAGAGTGATAATTTTAAAAAGGTGCTTATCCCCTCAGCTATCCCCTGGATAAATGCTATCCTGTACATTTATCCAGGGATAGCCAAAAGCTATCAAACACTACCTAAAGCTTGAAGGTCAAGATAGTTCATGCAATCTGATTTCTTTCATCAATCAATGCTTGAATCACAAAAAAATAATCTTTAGGTTTGTTAGTGGCTGATTTGGCTTTGTCCAGGTCAATGCCTACAAGGGTCATAGCAGTTAAGTTTGTCTCTTAAATTAACTCCCACTATGATACCACCTTACTTTATCATTTTTGAGGGTAGAAAAATGAGTGAGAATACCTTCTATCAAATAGAGAAAATATTTTCTTTTGCATAAGGATTTTGCATCCCAGCATCAAAGGAAAACAATGGCGAAGAGTATAGATCAAGAAATAGACTTTGATAGCCTCACTCTATTTGATGATACAAAGGTTATGATTTGGCTTTGTCCAGATCAATGCCCACAAGAGTTATAGCAGTTGAGTTTGTATCTGAAATTGACTCGCACTATAATACCACCTTACTTTATTATTTTTAAGGGCAAAAAAATGACTAAAAATACCTTCTTTCAAATAGAAAAAAAAAAAACTTCTTTTGCATAAGGATTTTGCATCCCACTATTAGAGAAAAATAATTGCGAAGAGTACGGATCAAGAAATAGACTTTGATAGCCTTATTCTATTTGATGATACAGAGGTTATGATTGTGAAAGTAAAGTCTTTGATCCATAATCTTCAGCACTTAGGTAATCCATTTATACATGACTTCCCCTTCAAGGTTAATATGACTGTATAATAACTTGCCATTTAACTTTAGTGTTTGGATCATGACCAATACCTTTTAAGAGCAATGTTGTAACAATTGTAAGAATAATCTCCATGGATCAAAGAGAAGAAGCTTATAATATTAGTTAATAGATTTTTTTAATTTTCCTTTTCGAATTAATGTGTAAAGAATGTACACTTTCTTCTTAGTACTGTTATAAAAAAATTATGGAGTCGCTACTTCTAAATCACATCTTTCCATCGCTCTTGCAAGCAATTCCCTGACGAAGAATAGCAGAAAAGTTGCTAAAAACAAATCAAGATACTCTTCTCAGTAAAAACTAAAGATGAAATAAAAAATAATTAAAAAGCTCAGCGAAGCAAATTTTCACTGACACTTAAAAGATCAATTTATGTATGAAGGAAGAATGGGGAGCAAAATAGCCATTTAATCAAATTCGATTGAATCTGTGACCTCAAACAAACGCTGGCATAAACAAGTCCATGTCATAAACAACCAGCTCAAGTCATTTGGCGGCAGTAATTCTCATAGGAAAGTAGACTCTCATAGTTAAAGCTAATGAGAAGTTTCTTGGTTTGGTGATTGAGAGTGCTTGCAGCCTGTTAATGATAAAATTTGAAATCAAACCTTGTTTGATGAAGTGGATCATGTTCGCCCTCTCTCTCCTATGATCTTTTCTGATCTGAGTATGATTACAAGATGAACCACACTTTGTTTTCCACAGGTTAAATGCCCCTGTGATTGTCTCTCTTAGTTTTTCTTTTTCAAGAGTAAGAGTCTTATCTTCTAAAAAATAACCGTCGATCCCCTCATTTCATAACCGAGACCCCCTTCTCTTGTGTCAATTTTTACAACCACCCACTACGCCTTGCGATTATTAACCATTGGGTATGTGGATGTATTCGGGTTGGGTTTGATTTGTTGTGGGCGAATTCAACCCAAGTATTTTTTTTAACATCTCCCACTCGCACGTGATGAGTCAACTTAGACCCGAATCACTATAACCTCAATATACCGATCACTTCATACTAAGGCAAGTAACTTTTGTGACCCGCAAGAATACTCAAGCATATCGCTATGTATCGGAATATATAGTCACTCAAAAAAAAAAAAAAAAAGAGATTCACCACAGTATTTTGCTGTACCCCATACTCCCTCTCTATTTTATCGGTACAAGCATCTTTGATCCCTCTATTAATTAATCAACAAGAACATGCTTAACCACTTTCATTACAATATAATCACAATTATGATACCCATCTTAAACAGGCAGCATAATTGGTTAGCCAATGAATATATGTACGGATGTCAATAAGAGTAGTCTTCCTTTTCAACTAGTAACTCTTCAACTCCAATTAGCTGCTTTCCTAGACGTGCCCCTTTAAATTGAATCATCCATGGCTTATAGGTAGTATGCTAAAGTAGCAACACTAAATTAAAATTTTTGAGCTACTACCAAAAGTCCAATAAAGGGTACGAATTTGAGATCCAATGATCTCAAGGATTTCGCATAGCAGAGAAGCAGGGATCTATTCTCCTACTAACCCTTTGTCCTTTTAAGCACATATGGTATGAATCATATGCTACGATGTTGCCTTCTCCTTAAGAGAGCATATGTCTTATTCGTTAAGTAACTTCAACATCGTATAGACTTAAGTCCAGACACACCTTAGTGTCTAACCTAAATTCATTCACATTTACTTGCTAACCTCCTATGAACTCATGTCTGACTTTTCAACAAATTAAGTAAATATCCCTTTTAACATTTACTTCGATCATTAGGTATTCAGAATGATCTCATCTCGACTTTTATTTCCATGTCATGGCGACATTCCATTTTGAGCCATCTCTTTCCGTATAACCCAGCTATATGCTCAAAACCGTATAATCTCTACACACACGCAGTGCATAGAATGATTGTCCATGCGAGAAGACCAATCTCCAACCTGTTGACATGCTTTATTATGTACTCATGAATATTCTTAACCAAACAATCAACCAATCATATGTGTGTGCAATCCTTATCAATAGATCATGGCTTGTTTAAATAAAATTTCATTATATCAATTGAGTTTATAGCTCAATATTCATAAGTATATTACAATGTACGTAAGCCCAAAGATCTTACATGATTTGCATAAACATTTCAGACTAATGGCTTAGTGAAAGGATTAACAAGCATTCGATAAGTAGAGATATATCTCAATTCAACTTGCTTTTTGGCAATTATATCTCTTACATACTGATATTTAATATCGATATGCTTAGACTTGCTATGATACTTGGGATCTTTTAAACATGCTAAGGCAGCTTGATTATCACAATGTATAACAACTGGACTCCCACTATCATTAGCAACATTCAGATATTTTAAGAACCTTTTCAGCCAAACAACTTCTTGTACTATTACTAAACATGCCACAAATTCAACTTTCATTGTTGATAAGGCCACACAACTTTATTTCTTACTAAACCAAGTAATGGCACCACCATTTAGTAGAAAAACATAACTAGAAGTAGACTTCCTTTCATCTGGATTTTCAGTTCAATCAGCATTTAAGTATCCTTCTAAGTTCAAATTTGATCCTTGATAACATATACAATATTCTGTTGTGCCTTTCAAATATCTAATATTCTCTTAACCGCTTTTCAATGTTTGATTCCAGGTTCGAAAAACAACTCACTAAACCAATGGCATAGCAGATGTCTGGCCTAGTACACACCATAGTGTATATCAAACTTTCAATGGCTCTGGCATAAGGCTTCTTATTCATTTCCTCCTCTCGAAGTGTGATGGGACACATGTTTTAGCTCAGACTTCTCCTTTAGCTATTGGGGTGTCATAAGGATTACATCATTCATGTTAAATCATTCAAAATCTTTTCAATATAAGATATTTGAGACAAAGCTATAAATTTTTTTGAACGATCTCTTATTATCTTGACCCCCAAAATATAAGATGCCTCTACCATATCCTTCATGTCAAATTGGAAGGATAACTATTCTTTGACTTCTATGACAAATTATTGTCATTTTCGGCCAACAAAATGTCATCAACATATAATGACAATATTATAAATTTTCCTCGATGGCTTTTATGTAGATGCAATGGTCTTCACTTATCATTTCAAAATTATATGAAACAACTACATAATGAATTTCATATTCCATTTCCTTGATGCTTGTTTAAGGCCATAAATTGACTTTTTCAATTTGCACACTTTATAGTCTTGACCTTCTACTATGAAACATTCAGGTTGTTCCATATAAATCTCTTCATTAAGTTCACCATTGAGAAAAGCCATTTTAACATCCATCTGATGCAATTCAAGATCTAATTGCACCACAATGGCTAGAATCAAACGAATAGAGGCAAATCTCACAACTAGAGAAAAAGTGTCCTAGTAGTCTATACCCTCTTGCTGAGTATAACCTTTAACAACGAGTTGGGCTTTGTATCTCTCAATTGACCGATCAACATTATATTTTATCTTGAGAACCCATTTGTTTCCAATGGCCTTATACCCTTTTGGTAGGTCAACTAAGTCCTAGACATCGTTACTTTTTATTGAGGCTAATTCCTCCTTCATAGCATTTTTCTACTATTCTTGGCTTGGCAGTTAAATGCTTCATCCATAGTTCAGGTTCTTCTTCTTCCATGGAGCAATCATAAATGCTTCCCCTTCTATCTCAAACCTTCAACGAGGAACGGGGTTTCTATAACTCCTCCTAGATCAGTATTTGGGAAGAAGATTCACCAGGTAATACATTATTTTCTTGAGGTAGATGAGGTTCGCCCATAGTTATCTCGTGGTCCATTTCTTCCATCTCACAAAGAGAAGTATTTTTATCTATCTCACCTTAACTTGAAAACTCATTTTCAAGAAATACTGCATCCCGTGATTCATTCTCGGATACAGTTTCATCTAATTGTTCACCAATAAATACATATCCCTTTGAAAATTCATATATCTTATAAAGATACATTTTTGCCCTCTTGGGCCTAACTTTCCATACTTATGGGTAGTGTCATGGACATATGCAGCTGACCCCAAGGTCTTAGATTGTCTAAATTAGGTTTTCTGCTTGTCCATAATTCATAGAGAGTCAATGGAACTAACTTGAAGGGCACACGGTTAAGTATATAAGCAGTTGTCATCAATGCGTTACCCCAAAAGGAGATGGCAAACTAGCCTGCGCCATCAACAACCTAACCATCTCGAGAAGAGTCTGATTTCTCCTCTCAGCTACTCATTCTGTTGTGGAGTATCAAAAATCATTAATTGTCTAATTATTCCCTTCTTATTACATATTGCCTTAAACTGATCAAACAAATATTCTTATCCACAATCCGTTTTAAGGCTTTAACCTTTCTCTTAAGTTGATTCTCAACTTCATTTAAATATTGTCTAAAGCATTCTAATGCCTTTAACTTTTGAGAAATAAGGTAAATACAGCCATAACGCGAGAAGTCATCTATAAAAGTAATCAAATAAAAGGCTCCATGCCTTGCCCTCACATTCATTGGACTATATATCTGAATGAATTAACTATAAAGGAAAATTTGCCCTAACAGTCTTGCCAAATGGTTTCCTAGTTATTTTTTCAGTAAGACAATGCTCACACATGGACAATTTTACTTTAGCTAAAGGACCCAGTAATCCTTCTCTTGCTAATCTGTTTATTCTATTTTATCCAATATGCCTTAATCTAGCATGTCAAATCTTGTCATTAACACAATCAGCACTAGAAGAGGCAACCATTGAAAATAACCATGCACATAATTACTATAAGATTCAATATCTAATACCATAAAATCATCTGATAAATATCTAGAAACCAAATGAACAGCATCATTAAATATGTCAATACAATTATCATAAAAATTTAAAGTAAAACCCATCTTAAGAAGAACAACAACATATACTAAGTTACGTCGAATATTCGGAGCGAAAAGAACATCATGCAAGTAGAATGTCCTACCACCATGCAACTGAAGCTTGCATGTGCCAATTCTCTTGACTTCTATTCTTGCATTATTCCCTACGTATATACATTTGCTCTCAACTAGCAGTCGACAAAACTTCACATAGGCAGCTCTTTCTCTAGCTACATGGTCTGTGGCTCCTGAGTCTATTGTACATAAAAGATAAGAGTCAGTAAGCAATACAATGCTAGAAACATATATTTCATCAAGAGCATTAGGACAATGTATTACCTTATTTTTCTTAGAGCATTCACTAGTAAAATGACCCTTTTGCCACACTTGTATATTTCAACTTTGACTTATCCTTCTTCTTCTTCCCGAAGAACTTACCCTTGCCTTTGTTCTTCTTGAACTGTCCAGCAGCATGATTCTTACCATTACCTCTACCATCTTTCTTTAGAAGCGCTTATGCTTTTTACCAGGAGCACCCCTGGACCCTTCAGCAACATATGCATGTCCGATAGATCTTAAGGATTCCAAGCGTTCAGCCTTCAGCTCAACATGTCAAGCTACATCAGCAAAGGTCTTGATACTCTCATTGTGGGTAAGATTTTGCTTCATAGTGTCCCAATTGTCTGAAAGAGAACGAATCACTCCCTATACCTACTGTTCATCAGTCAGAATGTGCCCAGCATTTTTCAGCTCCCTTATCTTACTCGACATCTCTTGGAGATGTTGTGTCATGAATGATCAGGACGCTTCTTATAACTATCGAGCTTAATAGTCCGCTGCCTCAGCTTACTTGTACTGACTCCAGCAAATCTCTCTCTTAGGGCAACCCATACCTCATGAGCCAAAGGATACTGCTCATATTCACAAGCAAGGTCATCTTCCATAGCACTTATCAATATGCCCTTAGCTATGGAGTCTTTCTTCTTCCAAGCTCGATATATCTCCTGGTCTCACCTTTACTTGACACCATTACCTTGACCAGGATCTTTCATGGTATGATTAACAACTTCTAAAGCCTCTTGTTCCTCTAGAACATACTGTATCTTAAGATGTCAGATATGATAATTCTCGCCATTGAGTTTCTTATCACCTTTGTTCAGGTTAGCAATTATATTTTTGAAGCCATGATCTACAGTTAATATAATGAATTTTATTTAGTTTCAACACAACACATGTCTAGTTATTATCCCAAGTTTTGATCAACGAGTGAAAGACTTAACTCATATTATAAAATCAGATGGTCACTATGCTTTCCACCCATCATTCATAATTACAAGTCTTATCTTTATCTCTTGATTCATTTCAAAATAATATCTATCATATTCACATATAAGATCATTTAATTGCATATAAATTCATAATTCATATAAGCAAGCAAATGACATAGTAAACATTGTGTTCAAATAAGACAAGCAACTATACAAGCTTTAACTATGGTGCAACATAATCAATATAAGTAATAAACTACAAGGACTCAAACAAGGATAACACAGAGTCCAAATATTAAGAATTCATATTTGGGTTTCTTGGTCAACTCTAAAACATCATCTATCTGAATCTCAACAAGAGGCGGTGGATCCTTATTTTCGACAATGTCAACTTCTTCTTCAGAGTCACGCCTACCCAGCATGTCAACATGGTTCAACAGATTAGAAACCAAATTTTTGTAAGAGATATGCTCTCCAAAGCGATCCCAAATATTGTTCAGGACTCCAAAAAATATAATGGGAGCGAGCGATCCAATGCCCATATCTTATAGTTGCTCAGTACGGCAAAGGCTTTATTCCTCTAGGTGTTTCACAAGGCAATCAAGCTTATTGACATGCTCTCGTAAGCTCTCTTCTAGATGATATCTCAGTCCCTGGATCCTCTTCTGTAGCTCGTTTCGCCTTACGTCATGGCGTGTCTGTAGGGAGAAATAACTCTGAGGCATGCATATTTTTAAAATTTGATAACTATTATCATGCGGAAACTAAAAGATTACATATTAATCTATCTAATATGCATCAAGATCATATCTTTGCCTTATATATAGGATCGCTTGATCTAAAATATGCATATAAATAATATCAAGATCATATCTTGATCCTCAATGTAAGAAGTCGTACTTCTTGCCTTGAATCATGCCTTAAGATTTAGGGATCATCACTTACCTTAAGGACAGCTGGTAAAACTTTTTGCTCTGCAGCCGTTCAATCGTCCGGCCTCTAGTATAGTCCACGTGAAGCCCCGAATGATCGGATTTCTGGGAGTGCTAGCTCACAGAAAAATGACTTTGCTGATCTTGAATCCTTCCACTTGAATCTTCCTCCAAGATCCACCAAGCTTTTGCTAACACCAGAATCATCAGGATTTTCTATCCTAACTTTTTAGAATTTCAATCCACGACATGTCATGTGTTGTTGTTCTATGTAATCTGTGAGGGATGTCCTCTATTTATAGTCTCATTTTAGCCAGCCCATTAAATTCTAACATTTAGAATTCCACGTTCAAAAAGCAAAGAGATGTCGAACCAAAGAGGCGCGGCGTTTGGTTAATTCCGACGTTCGGTGAAGAGACGCGGCGCTTGGTTAATTCTGACGTTCAGGAGAACCAAGGAGTCGTTTTGTTAATTCCAACGTTCGGTAAGAACCAAAGAGATGTGAATTCTAACACTTAGAATTCCATCACTTGGTCGATTCAAAGAGGCACATTAATTCCACTTTAATTCTAACACTTAGAATTTCGACGGAAATGGTTTGAAGAGGATTAATGTTACATTAAATTCTATAAGTGAATTTAATCTCTCAGACTTTAGTTATCTCATCATATGAGATACTTATGCGAGAGGTTTGGGTTCAGGTTTTGATTTAAGCTGATATGAATTTATTGGACTGAACCCACATAGATCATGGTCCTAGCCCAAATCAAATTTGGCTAGTCCTGAATCTATTTAAATCCAAATCAAGTCTAATTTCAAATCAATATTTGAAATTGATTAGTCCTTCTAATAGACTTAAACCAAATTGAATCTTATTCACTTGTACTTAACCAATTGAGATAATTCAATCAATCAAATTGATTAATTAAATCATATACGATTCTCAATCGTTGATCAGCAAATAGATCATCCTAGGAAACTTCTATGCGTGTGACTCTCTAGGTTCGAACCTAAGCCGGTAGCATAGAAACAACTTTCTATACTAATCGATGTGCCCATCTAGCAATGGAACCCGACGTCCGGATAGGTCGAAGAGTGCCGAGCAAACTCCAAGAACCCTAAGAAACAGTTACCGTATAATTCATCCTCTTGACCACAAATGCTAAGGATGGCTTAAGAGCCTGTCAACTCTAAATAGCAAATCCATAAAGTGATTTCAATTTTAGTGATCATGTGACTTTCACATGAAGTGCCTTGGCCAAGGTCTTGCTAAATTGAAACACAAGCATTTCTCCTTTTAACGGGATAGGTCAAATTCCATCTTGATCCACAACTGACTACCACAAGTACTTGACTGCACCCAGTAACCTTTCGTAGCTGGATTAGAAATCCAGGTGGTCCGGCACCTAAGTACAATGAGTTGCTTGTAAGCCACTGGTTGTGATCTTCAGGTCTGAAGGATACTTATACCTATATCTTCTCGGATTAACTCTTGACAGAGTATCCGAAATGAGTCACGTTCGGTGAAATGTACTCCTACACTTTCACCTGTATGTCATACCAGTGTCTCTACACTCCTTGGTTAAGAGGACAACCAACAAATATGATATACAACGTCCTATAATTGATAGTACTATGGCCCTGTCATAGTATATCATTTGGTCGCGAACTCTTTTAAGGACCTTCAAAGATAAATCCTCCTTTATCGTGAAGGAAGATCCTGAGGGCTTCATTATTAGGAGTATTAAGAAGATGTTCTTGTAATGAATAAACTGCCAAATAACTTTTATTAATATATCAATTTATATACAATTTACATTAGCACAATCATCAAATGATTGGCTTTAGGATACAATTCCCAACAAACTCCCACTTAGCCTAAAGCCACTCATTACAGTATCTAATACCCATCTTCAATTTATAGTGTCAAACTCCTTGATGCTGAGTGCTTTAGTAAATGGGTCACCTAGGTTTTCCTTTCCATCAATCTTCTGAAGATTTATGTCACCTCGGTCTACAATCTCTCGTATAAGATGAAACCGGCGCAGTATGTGCTTGGTGCGCTGATGTGCTCGTGGTTCCTTTGCTTGAGCTATGGCACCAGTGCTGTCACTGTACAACAGGACTGGTCCATCTATGGAAGGTGTCACTCCAAGCTCGGAGATAAACTTTCGCAGCCACATAGCTTCTTTCGCAGCATCTGATGCAGCGATGTACTCTGCCTCGCACACCGAATCTGCCACTGTATGTTGCTTGGAACTTTTCCAGCAAACAGCTCCACCATTTAGGATAAACACGAAACCCGATACACTTTTGCTATCATCATGATCTGATTGGAAACTGGAATCAGTATATCCAACAAGTTTCAAATCAGACTCTCCATAGACTAACCACTGGTCCTTAGTATTTCTCAAATACTTAAGGATTGTCTTAACAACTTGCCAGTGTTTTTCTCCTGGATCAGATTGGTATCTACTCACTACTCCTAGTGAGTATGCCACATCTGGTCTTGTACATGTCATGGTGTACATAATCGATCCACTGCCGAAGCATATGGAATTCGACTCATACGTTCTCTTTCATTAGGAGTTGTCGGACAATCCTTCTTAGAAAGATGAATTCCATGGCCTATCGAAGATAGCCTTTCTTGGAATTCTCCATGCTAAACCTCTTTAGCACGGTGTCAATGTACGTAGATTGGGATAAACCAAGCATCCTCTTAGATCTATCTCTATAGATCTTCATCCCTAGGATGTATGATGCTTCTCCCAGATCTTTCATGGAGAATTGTGATGATAACCATGTCTTTATTCCTTGTAATGCAGGGATATCATTCCCGATTAAGAGAATATCATCCACATATAATACAAGAAATACAATAACGGAATCGTTAGCCCATTTATAAATGCAAGGTTCTTCTTTATTCTTAATAAAGCCATAAGATTTGATCACTTTATCAAATCGTATGTTCCAACTCCTAGATGCTTGCTTAAGTCCATAAATAGACTTCTGTAGCCTGCACACTTTAGACTCGTCTTCAGATATAAAACCTTCAGGCTGTATCATATACACCTGTTCTTCTAAATCACCATTTAGAAAAGCGGTTTTAACATCCATCTGCCAAATCTCATAATCGAAGTGTGCTGCTATAGCTAGCATAATCCGAATGGATTTCAGCATTGCCACAGGAGAAAATTCGTCATAGTCAATACCATAACGTTGACGATACCCCTTGGCAACCAGACGTGCTTTATAGGTCTCTACCTTTCCGTCTGCGCCTCTTTTCCTCTTGAAAACCCACTTACACCCTATGGGTTTTATCCCTTCGGGTGGGTCAACTAATGTCCATACATTATTGTCCTTCATGGAATCAAGTTCGGATTTCATGGCATCAAGCCATTTATTAGAGTCAGTCCTTTGCATAGCATCCATATAGGTGATCGGATCCTCGTTGTTCTCATCGAGTTCAACAGGATCATCGTTCTGGACCAAGAAACCTAAGTATCTGTCCGGTTGATGTGGTACTCTACCAGATCGCCTTAATGGTGCATCTAAAATGGGTTTTGAGTTTGATCTAATCAACTCAGATTCTAAGGGTTCACTGGTTTGTGTTGTTCCTTCTACTTGATGAACTTCCTCAAGTTCAACATTAGAGCTATTTGTTCCTTCACTAAGGAACTCCTTTTCAAGAAAAACTGCTCTATTACTAATGAACAACTTTTGTTCTTCAGTATTGTAGAAGTAATATCCTTTGGTTTCTTTCGGATAGCCGATGAAAAAATATTTGTCAGATTTGGGTTCAAGTTTGTCTGATTTTGCACGTTTCACATAAGCGGACACCCCCAGACTCTCAGATAGGTGATAACCGGTTTATGTCCATACCACATCTCATGTGGAGTTTTAGAAACAGACTTACTTGGAACCTTATTAAGAATATGACAAGCTGATTCTAATGCATATCCCCAAAAGATATTGGCAAGCTTGCAAAACCCATCATGGACCGAACCATGTCTAACAGAGTTCGATTCCTTCTTTTCGACACACCGTTATGCTGCGGTTCCAGGAGGAGTCCATTGGGAGAGAATCTCATTCTCCCTTAAATATGTCACAAAGTCATTGGAAAGGTATTCGCCTCCTCGATCTGATCGAAGGGTCTTAATACATTTTCCTGTTTGTTTTTCTACTTCTTTATGATATAGTTTGAACATTTCAAACGATTCAGATTTATGTCGCATAAGATAGACATAACCGAACCTAGAAAGGTCGTCTGTAAAAGTAATGAAGTAGTAATATCCACCTTTGGCACAAGTGCTCATTGGTCCACATACATCAGTATGTACTAGACCCAATAGCTCTTTGGCTCTTTCACCTTTTCCAGTAAAAGATGACTTGGTCATTTTACCAAGAAGACAGATTCACAGGTAGTTAATGATTCACAATCATCAACTCGAAGGATGCCCTCCTGAGTTAACCTGTTTAATCTGTTCTTATTGATATGACCCAGCCGATGGTGCCAAAGATAAATGTCTGTGACATCAGTTGTTCTAGGGCGCTTACTTGATTTGTACACTACATTCACAGGCTGTGATAATATATAAATGCCATTAGATAAATGCCCAGTCATTACAGTGACTCCATTCATAATGATATTCAAAGTAACATCCTTTATTGAAATTTCATAATTACTTTTGGCCAGAAGGCCTACAGAAATTACGTTCAACAAGAACGTTGGGCAAAAATGATAATCATTTAGTATAATGACATTTCTATTGAAAACTATTTCAAGAACTCCTAATGCCAGTACTGGAACTAATCTTCCATCGCCGACATTAAGGAATCTTTCATTGTCCTCAAATCTTCTAGTGACCTGTAGTCCCTGCAATGAATTGCAAATGTTAAAAGGACTCCCGGTATCCAATACCCAGGTCTGATTATCATATACAGAAAAATTACAAGGTGTTATCATATAAATACCTTGTTGAGCAACATCTTGCCCTTTTTCTTCTTTGGCCTGTTTGGATCAAGTGTGGCAATGTAAAGAGGACAGTTCCTCTTCCAGTGCCCTTGCATCTTGCAATGAAAGCATTCAGCTTGACTTTTATCAACTTTCTTCTTCTGCATCTGACCCTTATAGATGTCCTAGCATGTTGCACCTTTTTCTTATTCTTTTTCTTCTTCCCTTTCCCAAAGGGTTGACGCCCTACCTTAGATCCTTCAACCACATTAACCAAACCCTTAGAGAGCTGGTTATCCTTCTCAAAGTTCTGTAACAACCCCAACAAACCGTGGTAGTTGACTGCAGGCTTTGTCATTCGAAAATGAGTAAGAAAGGTCGGAAGGATGGAGGCAAGGAATTCAGGATCGCATCTTTTCCCAACTGCTCATGTAAGGGAAAGCCGAGCTTGCTTAGGAGTTCTATCTTCTCGATCATATACAATACATGATCAGTGACAGGAGATCCATCCCTCATTCGAGCATTAAAATAGCACAACTAGTCTTGTGCCTTTCAACGTCGTCGGGTGTGCCGAAAGATTCATTCAACGCTTGAATGATTTCTTCTGGCTGAGCATTCTCGAACCGGCGACCGAATTCATCGTTCATTGCTGCTAGCATGATGCAACGTACGCTAGTTCTATCATTGAGCCACTTCTGATAAGTGTCTTTGTCAGAACTTTGGGTGTTTGCATCAGGTATCTTTGGTGCAGGATTATTCAGAATATATAGAATCCTCTCATGCTCAAGGACGATCTTAAGTTTTCTGAACCAGCTATTGAAATTGGAACCATTCAACTTGTCACTATCCAATAGGGACCTTAATGATAAATTAGTGGCCATTTTCTGCATAAGAAAAAACTAAAGTTTATTAGTATATAAATTGATTCAGTCTAAAGACTTGGACTTTAGTCTAAAGATTCTCCCACTATTTTGTTCAAATTGGCAGCCTCTACACCCCAATTCGAAGAATTATTCTTAATTCTTTAGTGGGCACTAAGATCTACATAGACTACATACAGGCCCAAGTGAAGCTTGGCCAACCCATATGCATCTAAGAGTAGGTTCAAAACCAATTGTTTCCCAAATAATTCTTAGTGTTCAGTTTTGCCCCATGTACCTCTTCAGCAGGCATGGAGTGCCTCCACTGAAAGTTCTGGTTAGGTCCAACCATTAAATGATATAATCAGTGTAACCTATCAATAGACAACCAAGCCCGAGTGAAGCTCGGCTCACCTGACTGTCTATTTAATAGTTACGCTGACTTATCATATAATGAATGATAATTCCGATGGTTGACAAGCACCAGGCATGGAGTGCCTCCAATGATTATCAAGACATCGGACTCATTATCACCCACCTTAATGGGAGGCTATGATCTAGTTATCATATAACTATTTCATTTTAAGGACCTAATAATTTTAGAGGATTTAATAATATGAAGATAAATTGACTAATCAAGTTCTCCCACTGAATCTATGAAATCGGTAGAATGAAACAAGATTAAGTCAGGTTAAGTGGCACCTAAATCAGTCAGACTGATTTCCTTACAGGCATGGGTCAACCCGAATCAGGTAAATGATCTGAATCATAAATGGTTCACCATATTGACCAGGTGAGTGAGATCGATGGGAGGGATATGCCATTAACTCGTTAAAGACGCATCAATACGAGTAGCTCCCAATTAAAAACCATTCGATCGTTGATCCTAGAGCAACTTGCCAACTCACCTTGACATCATATGGTTAACCAATTCTGATTTGACCATCTAAGAGATTCATGCTCAACCACGGAGCCTAATCTACTTCCATTTGGTTTAATCAAAGAAGGACATGATCAACTACAACTATTGTTTGATTTAGAGCATTCTTAACCTAATCTAATTAGATTTGATCAAATACTCTTTTAGTCCAGTTGATTTAAACCTTAGGGTCTAACCCTTTATGGACCCGATTTAGCTAACCCAAATGATTAAATATATTTCATGTTTACATGTCATATATTTCAATCAAGCACTTATTATGTTACTACTCATAATTCCTATATTTAGATCATATCTAAAAAGATTATGAATTAATATTTGACATTCAAATAAAACTCTCATAAATATTTGTATGTTTCATAACATAGACATCATGCCATCATATATCATATCTATGTTTTTATACTAAACATGCAAATATCATGGTTTTATACAACATCAAATATAAAATATTTTTGAGAGTGTGTGTAATCTATGTTTTGATGCCAAAGCTCAATTTAAATTTCTTTAACTAAGCATCAATGATAAAACAATCGCACGGCAATATGTCACAGAATACCTCATTGAATGGGTAATTTGATTTTCAATCCATATATGACCATATGGCCTTGTGATCAGTTTTAGCCATAATTACAATTAATAAGAACATTAATTTACATGCATAAATTAGATCAATAAAAACCATTGCTCTGATACCATTTGTAGGGAGAAATAAACTCCGAGGCATGCATATTTTAAAAATTGATAACTATTATCAATGCGGAAATTAAAAGATTACATATTAATCTATCTAATATGCATCAAGATCATATCTTTGCCTTATATAGGATCGTTTGATCTAAAATATGCATATAAATAATCATCAAGATCATATCTTGATCTTCAAGAAGAAGTCATACTTCTTCTTGAAGCCTGCCTTAAGATCTAGGGATCAAATCACTTACCTTAAGAACAGTAGGTAAATCCTTTTTGCTTGCAGCCGTTCAATCGTCCGGCCTCTAGTATCGTCCACGCGAAGCCCCGAATGATCAGATTTTGGAGTGCTAGCTCGCGGAAAAATGACTTTGCTGATCTTGAATCCTCCCACTTGAATCTTCCTCCAAGATCCACCAAGCTTCCGCTAACACCAGAATCACCAGGATTTTCTATTCTAACTTTTAGAATTACAATCCACGACATGTCGTGTGTTGTTGTTCTATGTAATCTGGTGAGGGATGTCTCTATTTATAGTCTCATTTTAGCCTGCCCATTGAATTCTAACATTTAGAATTCCCGTTGGTAAAAAGCAAAGAGACGCCGAAGGCGCGGCTTGGTTAATTCCGACGTTCGAGAAAACCAAAGACTTGGTGTTAATTCCAACGTTCGGTTCGTGGCGTTAAGACGTTCAACCGAATTCTAACACTTAGAATTCCAGATTCAAAGAGGTTGACTAATATTAAATTTATATGTGAATTTAATCTCTAGACTTTAGTTATCTCATCATGTGAGATACTTATGCGAGAGGTTTGGGTTCAGGTTTTGTTTAAGCTGATCTGAATTTATTGGACTGAACCCACATAGATCATGGTCCTAGCCCAAATCAAATTTGGCTAGTCCTGAATCTATTTAAATCCAAATCAAGTCTAATTTCAAATCAATATTTGAAATTGATTAGTCCTTCTAATAGACTTAAACCAAATTGAATCTTATTCACTTGTACTTAACCCAATTGAGATAATTCAATCAATCAAATTGATTAATTAAATCATATACGATTCTCAATCGTTGATCAGCAAATAGATCATCCTAGGAAACTTCTATGCGTGTGACTCTCTAGGTTCGAACCTAAGCCGGTAGCATAGAAACAACTTTCTATACTAATCGATGCCCATCTAGCAATGGAACCCGACGTCCGGATAGGTCGAAGAGTTGCCGAGCAAACTCCAAGAACCCTAAGAAACAGTTACCGTATAATTCATCCTCTTGACCACAAATGCTAAGGATGGCTTAAGAGCCTGTCAACTCTAAATAGCAAATCCATAAAGTGATTTCAATTTTAGTGATCATGTGACTTTCACATGAAGTGCCTTGGCCAAGGTCTTGCTAAATTGAAACACAAGCATTTCTCCTTTTAACGGGATAGGTCAAATTCCATCTTGATCCACAACTGACTACCACAAGTACTTGACTGCACCCAGTAACCTTTCGTAGCTGGATTAGAAATCCAGGTGGTCCGGCACCTAAGTACAATGAGTTGCTTGTAAGCCACTGGTTGTGATCTTCAGGTCTGAAGGATACTTATACCTATATCTTCTCGGATTAACTCTTGACAGCAGAGTATCCGAAAATGAGTCACGTTCGGTGAAATGTACTCCTACACTTTCACCTGTATGTCATACAGTGTCTCTACACTCCTTGGTTAAGAGGACAACCAACAAATATGATATACAACATCCTATAATTGATAGTACTATGGCCCTGTCATAGTATATCATTTGGTCGCGAACTCTTTTAAGGACCTTCAAGATAAATCCTCCTTTATCGTGAAGGAAGATCCTGAGGGCTTCATTACTTAGGAGTTTTAAGAAGATGTTCTTGTAATGAATAAACTGCCAAATAACTTTTATTAATATATCAATTTATATATAATTTACATTAGCACAATCATCAAATGATTGGCTTTAGGATACAATTCCCAACAGTGTCATCATTGTAATCATTTTTGTCATTTGGAATAGAGATATGTTTGACAAAAAATATGTGATCGGTACAAAACTGATATACTAGTACGTAACTAGCTCAATCTATTCTAAAAAAAATGATACAACAGTGATCGAGCAATATATATATATATATATATATATATGCATGCAAAGGAGAATTCAATCCGTCATTAAACTTCAATTGGATCAAATTTGGATCCTACTTTGAGCTTTAAGTATCTCCAAATATATAAGCCCAAATAAAAAAAATTCTAAAAACCCATGACCAAAACTGATCTAAATTCCTTTCCCCTTTATTTTATTTTATTTTATTTTTTCTGATTTTTCCCCAATAGCCTCGCTGGGCTATTTTTCTCTCCTGCTGCTTTATTGGGCTAGGCTGGTATTGTATTGCTAGAAGAAGGTTGGACTTCAACATGGTGTCATTGCCTGTGAAAACCTCATTTTCGATGGTGATACTGTTAATTTGGGTATGTGGAATGTAAGGCTAGACAAGCTGTTGGATCCATGCCTGGGCTTTCATTGAATCTTTCATTGCTGACGCATTCTCATTGCCGATCCCAATTATGAACTCAATATTGGTATTGAGGAAGGCACTCAGCACATTATGGTCAGCATCGTAGAGCTTTACTCTACTGATGTTAAGGAATCTGAGGAGACTTAGGTCGGGTTTGTCCAATTTATCCAATTCCATTTTGATTGACCAAGAATTTAAAGGATTTTACATGCCAGCAATGTAGACATAAATTATTGTAATTCTGCAAGATCACTGCAACGAAATTTCCCATGGTCTCTATTAGATTTCCCATGGTCTCTATTAGAAAGATCTGAAAAGCGCCCAGGCCTAGAGGGCTCCAAACAAGAGCTAGCTTTTCCTTCCCCAGGCAAGCCTCTTTCCGCGTAAGACCTCGCAAGATCCTTTCCATGACTCCGAGCTAAGAGTAAGACCTCTCCATGACTCCGAGTAAGAGTAAGGACAGTCTGTCATCCGCGCGATGCATGGGTCGTTGCTACGTGACAGCAGGGATGGGATAATTTTTGGAATCCATGGAATATGATTCTATCTAATCTTTGTATTTCTTTTCCATCATTATCAGAAAGCAAACTAATTACGAAAGCATGCTAATAATATGAAAAAGAAAACTGAAACCAATGCTCTGATACCATTGTTAATAATAATAATTTGAAATCAAACCTTGTTTGATGAAGTGGATCATGCCCTCTCTCTCTTATGATTTGTCTAATCCAAGTATGATTACAAGATGAACCACACTTTATTTTACATAGGTTAAATGCCTGTGATTGTCTCTCTTAGTTTTCTTTTTCAAAAAAAGAAAAGAGTCTTAGTTTTTCTTTTTCAAAAAACAGAGTCTTATTTCTAAAAACAACCGTCGATCCCCTCATTTATAACCGAGACCCCCTTCTCTTGTAGTTTTTATAACCACCCATTACCCCTTGCAGTTGTTAACCTTTGGGTAGGTGAATGAATTTGGGTCGGCTTTGACCTGTCATGGGCGGATCCGGCCCAAGTGTGTATTTTTTTTTTTAAACAGCCCAATTCAGTGGATAGTAGAAAGACCGGCAAGAGTTTCATTGGTTTCTTCTTGTTTGGCTCACTATCACCATGACTAATTGTGGGGAACAAAGGAGAGAACATTATGATGTTAAAAAACTTCAAAAATTTATCATAAGCGATGAAATTTGGCATTGTTATATTACATCACATTGGGAACCGGCCATGTGGAATTATAATGAAAACTACCAAGAGTTTTCATTGAAAAGCTCATAACATGAAGGAGAGCTTCTACTGCGAAACAATCTTCACTACTGACTGCGCTGAAATGAGAGGCAAGTTTGAAGAACAGAAATTCTGCCATGATTCTGCATCTGATAATCCTTCAACCACTTTCAATTCATTGTGTCTTGTGAATTCACTATAAATTGAAGTTATAATGCTTCGAGCTGCTTCGCGTGCCTCTGGCAGTCTGTCATTCAGCAACTCAGCTGACACTCGAAGAAGAGCTGCTAACCCAAAGGCCTCCATGATTTCAATTCCCTGAAACAAAATATCACCCCTTTAAATCATTGGAGTTCATTAATTTTTTCTGAAAAAAAAACTTCAAAACCTGCCTGCATCTCGTATATATGAGAATTCCACGGATAAACTCTTTTAGATTCTAAACCACTACAACCATAGATTTTTTTTTGGCTTGAGCTTCAAAATAAACAAGAAATAGAGATGCAGCATTTCAGACGCACCATCTTGGACACACATTTTGAGATGGCAACGGCAGCTTTGGCCCTCACCCTAAGGTTAGAATGATTAACATAAGATTGGAGCTTTTTGAGCAATGGAAGAGGAGGCACAGAAACAGCCATTTTCTCCAGTGACTTCTCAGCTTCTTCACATACAAAACGTTTGTCTTGAGATGCTTTCAACAGAAGCTGCAACAACTGCAAATAAATATGTAGAGGTTATCAGACTCTCATTCCTAAACCACTTTTGAAAAACTCTAAGCCATCAGGTGAAGCACAACCACTTCGGAGCACAATTATTAAGGGATCTAGGAAATCAAAGAGACAACAAAAGTTGGAATTTTCAATACTAAACCAGCAGCTGCAGCTGTGACTCGTTCGTATTAGTAATATCCAAATCATGTTTAATTAGATATTTCTTCGACAAGCTTTGTAAATATTTGTTGAATTAGACATTCCTCAAATCTAAGTATAATGTTTGGATCTAATGTAGAAATTCTTTTAAAGGTGTTAAGAGAAAAATACCAGCTGGTCAAAAGCAGACTCCTCGGAGGTGGATAGCACAACATTCCCAAAGGAATGAAAGATATCAGTGCAAGCCATGATTGATGTCTTACACAATGAACTTCTTGGACTTTTCATTGCTTTCACAATTACCAGCATCACATTTCCCCTAATCATCACAAAATTACATGGAGTTAAATCATCAGCTCAAATATAGGTTGCAAGCAACAAACTTTCTTGGTGAACATAAAGCAAAAAGTTTTCTTTACTGTCAACACCACCATAGAAAGCAGCATGGCAATTATATTTTAAAGTTTTGAAATCAAAAAATGAAACAAAGTTTATTTATCTGCCACTACTTCTCAAGGACGGAGGTCTTGAAGTGTTCTAACTTGGTCAGCAGGCAATGATTTTGACCATTGAACGACCACTGCAAAATGGAATTTAGTTGACAATCTTTGAATGGCTATTGACATAATAATCTAACTGTGAAATCTGAGAGTAACTGATGACACAAGAAATCTGTCTATTGTCATACAAAAAGTTTTAAATAATCCAAGTTCCAACTGAGACAAATCACACCCGCCTTTTATGTTGTTGAAGTCATAAGTCATATCCAGTGATATAAAGACTGGATCCGAACAACTAGACTGTGCAACAAAAATTGTTAACCATGCATTCTTTATTTTTCTTCACACTAAAAAAAAAAAAAAAATTTGCTGACCTCATCATATTGATACTATAAAAATCTAATACAACCTTATTCCTGCCATATTAACCATTCTCCTATCATGATGATATGCTAAGGCCAAGCATAATTTGGGATGATATATTGGCACACCATCTGTTTCCTCTTCGACATCAAAATAAGAAAAAAAAATTTCAGATCCCTCTCAATGAGCAATAGCATGAGTTTTAAGAGCTATGAAAGTGTAATGTGGAAGTGCCGGCAAAAAAAAAATTACACAGCTGACAGGTAACTTAAATGAAGCTTAAAGAAGAGATTCAAACTTACAGGATTGGAAGCAGATAAGAATCGTGATGAAAGGCGAGGCGGCGAACATCATTCAATGCTTCACACGCTTTTAACCAATCTCTTGATTCCAATTCCGCCAACAAACTCTGATAGATCCAGCCACAAAGTCAAGATGTCAAATTGACATCCAAAATTAATATTTCCTTGCCTCAAATCCAACGTACATCAGACAAGTTTTTTTTTTTAAAAAAAAAAGAAAATAAAAAGAAAAAATAAAGAGAGAAAGAATCAACTGCAGAGAAAAAATCGTCCAAAATTAAAAGATTGAATAAACATTGCAAACAAACTCCATGTATAGACTCGTTCTCTCTCCAAGAAAAGAAAGAAAACGATTTGATTGAGATTGGATTAAAATCAATTCAATAATTAGTATACCTCGATCTTGGTTTTGGGATCAGGCAGGACCTTGAGGTTCTCTGAAGCGATGTACTCCGACGATTGCTCTGCAACCGTCGGTGGAGGCGCCGCGTTCTCATCGTTCATGGTTGAGCCTCGAGGAACCTTGGCGGCGGCGGCGGCGGCGGCAGAGATCTTGGCGACCTTTTTGGTCCTCTCGATGGTGGCTGGGAGAGCGTTGTCGAGGGATCTAAGAGCCATCTTCTTCCTTCTTGGGCTTCCTTTGATTCCAGCGATGGATGATTAAGGATTAGGAGAAGAGAGAGTTCGTCGCTTGGATTTTATGGGGGGTGAGGAATTTGAATGGGGGAATCCACTTTTGGAAGCCATTTAACGGCTACCTTTTTCTCCATTCTGGAATGCGACCGTTAGCTTTTTGAAAAGTCGTCGTGACTGCCCCCAGGTGTCCCGTGGAGTCGGGTCATGATCGTATCCTAGATTTTGAGGAAACCGTGTCGCAATCTTCGGATTCATGGTGATGGGAGCGGCGGAATTTAGGTAGATTTGTGTCCGCTTGCTCAAAAAGTTGGAGGAAGATGCAAACCAAACAGCAATCGCGCCTGAGATTCATCCGAGCCAAAATAACGGATCCTCTTGTCACATGCCAGTGAAAACTTAATCGTATTTAATTGGGCAATCCCTTCCCTACAGTCTACCATCGGCATGCCACAGATAAATTCTTTCCTATTTTGTAAACATACGATGACTATCCAAATATACATGATTATCTGCAGTATAAAATTTATATCGTAAAAAATCTATAGGCAAACTAGATGAGTATCAAAAGGGTCGGGCTAATTATCAGGTGGGACAGGATTGAAGCTGTCCAGTAATAATAATAATTTCAAAGGAAAAAGAATAAAAAGCGATTGATTTAATGTACCAGATATCTATCATCATTATAGCATAGCATATAACAACTGTTCGATATAATTTAAACTCATAATACCATGATCATACTAAAGCTTTATTATTATTATTATTATTATTATTATTATTATTATTAAAGATGAGAAGAGAGTAATTTCTACCTTGTATGCTTGCTCTCGTCCCATTCCTTGAGGGTGACTCCAAACAAAATTAAACGTCCAAACTCTTTGTCCAAGTGGCAAGTGGATTACTCCTTCCACTCTACTCACGGTTCAATTTAGTAATGCCATGTGGTACTTGAAAAGACTGGTGCAGCATACAAATTGTATCCATGAATATCATTTAACTAATTATGGGGTGACTGGTTGATTGATCGGTTCATGGACGGACCTCTTGGGCACCACACAAAAGATTTATTGAGCCCACAACTACTAATTTGACAACTCCACCTTTGTTTGGCAACAAACTAGCGCCAAGTCACATCGATCCTTCCTTATTACCTGATAAAAGAATTGTTCATTACTCATCTTAAATTTTAGGCGTTTAAATTGTAACATGCCAACATAATGTTCATAACTCATATTTTTTAGCGTTATATGCTGGTATTTAAACGGAGAAGGCCAATAAAACATTACAATAACTGATATTTAGAGCCCTCCGGTTTAGTTTGCATAAACAAGAACAAAAATGTTGAAATAATTTTTAAATGTTTTCCATTTACAATCCCACTATTTACTTCTTATATTAATTATTCTGTGATATTGTCAGCGTCCTACTTGTTGCTTCACGTTAGCATTGACTTGGACTTCGATCATTTCATCGCATTAATTTGCATTAGAATTATCCAAGTTCAACTTAGCATCTTAATAAACCATTTCTTGTCAAAAGTTTCAATTGTGAATTGCAAGAACCCAAAAACCAGGTGCATGACGAAGCCATCAAAGGTCTCCCCTGGCATGCTCATGCTGAAAAATTGATTCCAACATTCATCCATCTCCTTAATTTCCTCAACAGGATAATCTTAACACTACAAAGCAAAATTAGCAATCTAGTATCAGCACCCTGAGAAGTTGGGTTCCTGCTATAACCACTGAATAAGCTTTCACAGATGGAATGGCAAAGTTCAATGTAAGCTAGCTGCAAATACTCAAAGATAGTACTCTTAGTACAAATTTCACAATATGAGAATGAACAGGGGCAACAAGGCAGATGTTCAGGAGTCATGACAACTTCAACAACGAAAGCTTGGCGGAAAAAAAACTTGAAATCTGAGGGTCCATGGTTCATCAAAGCATGATTAAATGAGGGGAGAGGGGATAACTTTTGAGCAGGATAACTTCTGCACTAGAACCTGGTGAAATTAGATCTCTGATTAGCTTTCTTCAGCAAGTGATTGAATAATTGCATGGCTTTAATCAGTCTGAAATCACCATCACTAGATCACATTCAAGAAGGCTACGTGCCAGCAAGAAAGAAGTCAAGCGTTGAGGAGAAGCGCATAATCACTAACCTGTTGCAATACTTCTGGATTCAATAAATCTGTATAGACCTCCAAAGCCATGCTGATATAGACAAAAAATTCATCATAAGAAACCTTAGCACCCTTAATTATTTGCGCATCACGAATTCCAAGGAGATTAGACAACATTATTATTAAATTATTCAGATTTATCATTCAAAATTATACCCCAAGCTCCATTCCTCCAACTTGACCTTCATGCACGCTGCACATGCAAAATACTAATGATCATCAAATACAAGCATCAAACATCTGTGCATTTTTTTTATAAAAAAAATCCTTAATGGGTTCCTAATTAAATTAAACATAATGTGTTTATCTAAGTGCTTGAGCTAATTGAATGTACTGGCAAATATAAAATTCATCCCATTCTGAACCGATAACAATGACTCGGTTAAATTTCACTACCAGCATTCCTTTCTTTTGGTTGTCACAATTTCTATTTTTAGTCAGCACTATATATAAATTCAAACTAGCATCATAGAAACATTTGAACTTGATGTCAAAGGATAAATGTTAAACAATTTTTTGATATCTTATATTACATCAAATGAAACTTAATATTTGTACTCCTCTAGACCATGTCCAAAGGTTAAATAAAATAAATAAATAAAAAGATTTCCAATTCAGTTGGTCTCCTCTTCTTCTGATGCATGAAGCATTTTGAAACAGAATGTCCTTTGATGTACATGTAATCCAGTAGTTGTAATGCTTCATGACTGAGACAGCTATGCCACATTTCTGAGAAAGCAACAATGGAAATCTTTAATAGGATAATTTTCCAAAAGGTTCAACACTGCAACTAAGTTACTGACAGATGTATCATCTTTGGAAGAAATGAATTCTATGAGGGCAACTTTCAAAACAAGAATTCTGAGCCAACCCTGAAATGCCAATGTTTTGGTCCACAACCAACAACCCTAAAACAAATGCTGGCACAGTTGCTTTCATGTTCAAAATAGGATGCTGGTGTCAGCAATCAATCTAAACTGATATACCATGTAGCCAATTGCACCTTTTCTTCTAATAATATTGAGCATGCAGCTCAATTGATAACAAGGTCTGTGCAAAGAAGTAGCAAATTTTCATGAATTTCCAAGAACATGACCAGGTGCACAAGCAGAGGAAGTTGGATAGATTCAGGTCTATTGATTGAATCATTTTTCTGCTATGGCTTTGCAGGAACAACCAAAAGCCCATGCTGCTTTTCGAATGAGACCCACATAACAGCATCACAGCAAATTGCAAAGATTTTTTCCCTCAAAGATTTAAACATCTTATTCAAATGATAAATGGCCAAGAGAGTACAAAAGGTCTTGAATGTTCGCAATTGACAGGAATTCCAAAAATATCAGACAAAAGAAAATCATTCATGTTACAAGATAAAGTATAGCAGAACACAAAAATTGAAAAACACACACATTTGCATGAAGAGTCCTGGAAATTTAAATACAAAAACAAAAATGCAGACTTTACCTCTGGCTTTTACCTTCACTTTCCAATTCCAAGTTCTTTAGTGATGTCCCGGGTAAGGCTGAATTGCAAAGTATTGTGCCATGGAAAGAGAGTGCGTGTGACTGGAAGTTTCCTTCGAAGATCCTACATTACAGATTGGATCAAGTCAATTACATCAGGCCAAAAATAGGATATCAACAATTTAAAATAGCAAGAAATGAATAAGAGAATTGGTCTGCAGAATGATCAGTTTTCATTTTCTCGGCAGCATTGCATGATGGAAATTCTAAAAGAGAAGGAACCTTTTCTTTCTAAAGAAGGAGAAGAAGAGAGCAGTTAGGGATCATTTCTTTATCTCACAAAACGTAAAATCCACACATGATATAAAGTATGAAGGAAATAATTTCAGGTGCTTTCATAGTTCAATGGATGGGAAAATCCTTCCACTAGCAATCACACAGTTTATGTTGTCACACAATAAATAAGGGCAAGTTTATATTAAGAGTATATTATCATTGAGCCGCACCATCCAACATTTCTTCTAAAGAGTTTTCTTGGGGACAAAAAAAAACACTTTAACCAATCATGATTCCCTCCCCGTGTGCCCCATATCCATGTGAGAACTGTTGAGTAGAGCACTGACTATTGCCACAAGGGGATCTAAACTCTATCAGTTTTTGTTGATTTTGCCAAAGCAAGAGGCAAGTTGGTTGAGGTATTTAACATTCAAATTTAACAAAACAAATTATACTTCCTCGAAGTCTCATGTTACCTTGAAAGTAGTGTCAGGTAAATTTACATATGATGCCTGCATATATAATAGAAAGTTAATACTCTCTTCTTAAATATTTTACATATAAAATCATTACCTAAAACCAAAAGATAGAATGAAACCTCAAGAGAAGCCATATAGTCAGCTTCATGATGGCGGATCATGTTGGTTACCGAAATAGCACTATCTTCAGGTGACTGAAAAAAAAAAAAGGGAGTGCCTTGATGTCAGTAATGATATCCATGCCGCTTGCTATGAGAAATCAGATACAGTTTAATAGCTTGACCGGCCTTTGAGCAAAATTAAATTGATATAAGCATATAACATGCTATAGTACCACTACAGAAGATAAAGCAACAGGGTTTGCATCCTGCAACATTTAACAAGCTAACAAGAAACTCAAACAAGAAGTAGTTTTGGACTCAAGTTGAGGTTAAGATGGGTGTCATGCTGAAAGAAAGCTATGGCTGAATAAGTGAAAGGAATGCCAACAAAATTGCCTATAGATTTCAGTCTAAAGAACGAAAATATTAGCAACGCTGTATCCATAAAGCCAACCACAAATTAGATGGCTTAAGGCTTTTCTTATTTATGATGATAATGCTTGAACTCTAATTTTTCATACTTCTTTCATTGAGCAGATATCTGGCATGGTGGTTACAGGTGACAGAGCATAAGCTGTGGAAGTTATGATCGCATTGCTACATAACCTGCATCATGGTCGAGTCCTTGCATTCATTGTTTGCATCCAGCTGAACATTTCCTTCTTCAAAATAATGGGCACCAACCTGCAATGCTTAGGCATTACATTTCTGCAAGATACACTACATGCTAAGAAATCTTTGTTTTGGTTTGAAGTACCTGCAGCTTTCCCTTTATTTCGATGGCTTGCAATTCATCCTTGAACTCCAATTTCCAAGTTGAGCGCCAACTCCCATTGCTGCATAAAACAATACAATAATACTTAGGGGTGGCATAAGAGCCACAAGAGTCAACAAATTTGTCTTGAGTTACATCTATCATCCTGTTTTAAATATAGAGAAATACTGAAATGCATATAGATGGGCTGCCATCCACACTAAGTGACCGCAAGCATACCTGTTTATGTTGGTACATTTAATACTAGCTACTTGTCAATTACTAATAAAATCATAAATGCAAATGGTCATCCCTGAAAAGTAGATTTGGGGTTCAGAAAAATAGAAAATAGATCGCTAAAAATAACTTTAGCACATATAGAAACAAATATAAGTTATAATAAATAAAATACGTAAGATAATTAATTTATACTATTGAATAGTTGATCCCATGGATCTATCAATTTTCCTTCCCAAAATTGATATTAGACGCGTAAAAGTTTATTCAAAAATAGTTATTATTGTGGCATACAAGTGTAAATACTAGAAAAATCATGTATAGATGCCTGACTACTCCATCCATACCATCAGCACATGCTTTTGTTTAAGCATATTTATAAATCAAATACACACTAAGCTAGACAGCTAGGCTATTTATGTATTTGTGTATCAATGTCATTTATCAAAAATATTGAAATAAACATATCAGTTAATTTATAAACACTTCACAAGGTCTGTTCATTCATGAAAACATGGAGAATAACTATCAGGGTATAATTTAATAATTATCTAACAAATTGAACAATTATGCACAGGTGAAGAACAGACCAATAAAAATCAGGAAGACATTTCTACTATGCTCAGGAATGGCCTAAGTTTGCAAATTTTAAGCACATTTTTGGTGCAAACAGCAAGGTCAAAAAAAAAAAGTAGAATTTCTTGTATTAAAGAATCAAGATTCATTTATTGTGGTTGGCCTTATGAGCATGTTTAGCATGAGCTTCTGCTGATAGCTCGTATTGTTATCAATCAATAAGTATGGTACAAATTATAGGCACAAAGGGAGAAAAAAAACCTTGGCCATTGGAAACCTAAACGCAAGAATACCTACAATTACCAAAAGGAGAAATAATGGAAATAAAATCACTACTAAGTTAAACACACCAGAAATTTTGGGGGCTATGTCTAGCAGCAGATATCACTACAACTAACTCAAAATCATCTCCTGGTCCCTCCACATCTTTCCCACGAGTACAATAAACTGCACACGTTCCTTTTGGATAAGCTTCGCTAACGTACTTGCAAAGTTCAACATCCAGAGCACACCTGTAATATTACAAAGATGGCATACACAAAATAAACATGACTAGATCAGGAAAAATTTAGTAGCAATGAAAACTTTAAGTTTAACCAAGAATATGATTATTCACATCCCTTTTCTGTGAGACAAGTTAATATCAAAACATGTCCGCCACATAAGTCAAGGTGAGGCTTCAAATAATCATGGAAAACATGTGTGCGCACAATCCACCTGTAAAACTATGAATGTACCCATTCACTTATATCCAGAAGTTCTGGATATTTTTCATCTAGAATCTTGTTTGTCTAGTCAAACCAGCCATCCAATTTAAAGTCTCACCATACTCACACAAGGAAAGCTAGACAATGAAGCAAACAGAGTGGATAGAACCAAAAGTTTTAAATATGCTGATAAAAATGATAATCATGTTGTTAAGTAATCCATTTCAGATGCATGCCACCACAAATGCTTTTCACCCTATGACCATTTTATTGCTCAATTTGGACACTTCAGTTTTTTGGAAACTTTAAGAGCTTGCATTTTTGGACATAGCAAAGCAAAACAAGACATTCCTTGGCAGTCTGAAAATGGTACGCTATCTAGAACATCTAGAACTGTGAACGCTGGGAACGGACACTTTTGAGCATGTGATGACACTTCAATGGGAGCTTCTAAATACACCGCAAAAATTACTCTCCACACCCCAGAATTTAAAAAAAAATTAAAATTACTATCCACACCCACATTTTTTCTCTCTACACCCCCTGATTTTTTTAAAATTCCTAAACTACCCTCACCCCACCCGTATTCCTCTCCACACCCGCATCCCAAATTTTTTTTCAAAACCCTCTTCCTTCCCAGCCGATCTCCTTCCCCTTCCCCTTCCCCTTCCTCCCGTCCGACTTCCCTTCCTCTCCGGTGGCGGCGTCCGGCTCCATTTCCTCCCCGGCGGCAAGCGGCAGCAGCGGCTTCCCACCCGATCTCCTTCCCCTTCCCCTTCCCCTCCCCTTTTGTCAAAACTCTAATACGAACACAATGGATATCTTCAAAAGCCTCATGGCTTAACAAACAAATGAAAAGGAAAACCGAGGGTAAGCTAGTAAGGAGCCGAACATCCCGTCCAATCCCATGCTTCTACTCCCCTGAGTCTGCTCCCCTCTCTCCCCACCTCACCTCCCAAAACCCCATCAGATTCCACACCTTCGCAAAAGGACAAGAGACAAAAAAAAATGATAATAATTAAAAAAAGGCCCCCAAATCAAACCCCCCCTCCATCCTCCCCTCACCAACCTCATCGTCCCAGAAAGACCGGCCCTGTTTGGCTTCTCTGTTCAGCCCTATGTGGCCGAACAGAGGCTGAGCCAAACAGAGAGAAAATTCTGAGGGTATAACGGTCATTACGCAATGGGGCAAATTGGGTTTTTTTTAAGTGTGGGTGCAGAGAGTAATTTTTGTGGTGTATTTAGAAGCTCCCCACTTCAATTCTTTATTTCTTCAATTGTTAATGATATTTGTTGAAACTGTCTAGACCTCTAGATGCTTCAAGTATAACATCATACTCAACTCAACTCATCTAAGCCTTTTCCCAACTACATGGGGTCGGCTACATGAATCTGCTTCCTCCACTTCTATTCAGGACTAAGTTGACATTCAAATTACAAATAGTTATATCTTTTTTAATTATTTCTATCCATGTTAGTTTAGGTCTACCTCTACCTCTATCTTTACCATGGATAGTTAAAGATCACTCTTTCAAGTATAACATCATATTTCTTTAAATGTCTTCTATTACTATAGTATTTATTGGCCCGCTAAAATTAGTTTTCTCTCTTCTTTTATTCCAGTGGCAATTAAATTACATTCTAGTTGATTTCAATAACTTTGGATCAATTATGTGATGGTGGAAAAAACTGGAAAACAAGAAATGGAAAAAGTTGTTAAATTTCAATCATGAAAGCAAACATGTGAAAGTGATGCAAACGATAACACAAGGAAACCATTGAGAAAACTAGTAGCTTTTATTGTCAATAATTTCTCAGTGTTTCATCATGTTTCCTGTAGTTTCCCTCACAGGAAGTCTTCTAAGTGCTACTTCACCGTTTCCCTGTTTTGGAAACTGTATTGAATCTGTTTCTCAAATAGATTTCTGAGGAATGCTAAGTAACAAGGGCACAGTGTTGCCCGCAACTTACACTAAGATGGCTTTCTTCATCTTATTCTTTATTTGTCTTATCGCTTGATTAATAGGCAGGCTAAATGCCGAAAACTGTTTAGATGTTGAAGAAGTTAGGGCATTTGAAAACCATTTAATCATTTTGACAAATTCCATTGACTCCTTTTCCATGCCCAAGGGCAAATGCACATGACAAGGTAAACAATAGGCTACTTCTAGACGGTTAAATTTCAGCCATGAGTAAACAATTGGCTAAAACTGATGAATATAAATCTTGTGGTGTAAATCTAAGATACACGATGTGATCATGAAAGGTCTTACACAACCATATTGCACATATGCACTTTTTATTGATGAAAATAATAAAGAGGAAACCTAAGTGCTAACCAACAAATGATTGATATTCATTCAGGTCCCAAGCGTACAAATAAAGAACAAAAAATAAACTCAATAATGCAGATCTGAAGCTCATATTGGAATCATTGCAGATCACATACCGAAACTCTTCAATATATGGAGATGGGAGCTCTTCATCGGTGGCAGGTCTCAAACTCGTACAAACCTGAAGAGATTTGAATTACTGAAGTCAACGAATAATAAAAAAATATGTAGAAGTTACTGAAATCCAAAAGGGCAGCAGAAATTTCTTTAGTAATGTAATCAAGACACAAGTGGTGATAAAAAATGGTAAGGTTATATTTGCTTGCTGTAAGAGAACAACACAAAATCAACAATAATACATAAAAAAAACAACTACAATATAGCCTATTATTATTGCAATCTTAAAAAATAAGAAGATGGAATTTCAAGCCAATTCCATCAAACGAATAATAGTTTAGAGAACATCCTGCTACTGGTCATTGTTCTTCATGGAGCTTTCTGTAGGTAATCTTTAACCTAAAAGATTATAGATTTCCAATGGTTGGTCTCATAAGGTAACAAGACTAGTTAAACTCACAATTTTTCTTAGACATTGCATCAATTAAGCATTTTACAGAAAAATAAAAACAAATGGCAGGTTATAAACTGATACAGTAAAGAAAACATAAAATAATATCAAACAATCCCCTGCCTCTCAACCACCAAAATGAACACAAAAAACTTTTCCCTTCTTTTTTCCACAGCTAGATTCTTTACAAGTTGGAAACCCTGCAGATCTGCTTCCTAGTTGTGTAAGTTTGAACTGTATAACCAAGAAGGAAGGACTCCCTTCCAGCACACTGGCTCCTTTAGTTACACAGAAGGCTGCTCTATTGTCAAAGTGTGTTAGCGAGGAGTATAGCAATAATTCAAAGGATCAATGTCAAGCAGACAGCTAATTGTTAGACTTTGTCACACTAGATGGATCATTTCTTGATCCTTAAAGCTGATTTCATATAACTGGAACAAAATTTATTACTCTAATATAAGGTGGGAGAATGTGAACTGGGCAATATCTAAATCATATTTTATGATATAATTTCTGGCACAAATCCAAGACAACAGGCACCTTTGCTGATAACCCACCCTTCTGCCCGCATCTATACATTTAGATAACTCTTTAGATGCTCTGAATTTTTGAAACCATCAATCGAAGGATAAGCATAAAATTACTGGTAGCCCACCCCGTAATATACAAACTTCACCTATCTGTTTCGATAGAATCTTGTGAAAAGAATTGCAAACACATATATTGAAATTATATTCAGGCCCTTAAAGAAATTATTGGCAACTGAAACATCATGTAAAAACTTTGTAGAAAAATTGCTGGAATGGGAACTCATGTTAAATATTTAAATATATGGGACTTGTATGTGTAGTGTTGGAATTTGTAGGAAGACCTTTATCAGCATAATTTCTCCTATTGATTGGCCATGGAACTGGAATGGAATGAAAACTTCTAAAAATGTAATTGACATTAATCTTACATGTAACCTCCACTGCCCAAATTTGCCAAGTCATTGTATTATATCATTTAAAATATTCAATCAAAGGCCAGCAAACAAGCTATAAAAAGTTGAGAACATACCAATCTCCAGATTTCTGTCTTTTGTCCTGATTATTTCCTGCCACTTCAATTCCAACACAATGAACTGATAAATTTTTCTTAATCCTTTCAAAAATTTTTGCTAATACTTCACTAATTATATGTAAATAACTCAATATTCCTAGAGATTGTTGAATTTCTTCACTTAACTTTGTTCACCAACATTTTTCAATTCAGAACATGCATTACTAGTTTGAGGTTCATCTATTCACTTGCCAAGTCATGATTGCACTTCTGAGTAATGTACTTTACCTTTAATGATCTAGCAATCACCATTGTCCAATTCAGGAAAGAACTTTAAATCCATCAGTCAATGAAAATTGGAAACTAAATTGTTATTCAGCATGTCTCTGCGTAAGACATTGACATATTGTGATATATGAAGCTTTTGAATTGGATTTCACATTCATATCTTAAAAGTATGCACTGAAAGAATCCATATCCAATACAAAAATCACCTTGCGGTCCATAAGTTTCCTACCATGAAATTGATGGAATAACAATTCTAGAACTTGATAGAGGAAAAACATCAACTTTCAGAGCTAACAAGAGGGCCAATCAACCTTAGAAAAGATTTCTTTAGCGTCCATTCATGGTAGAAGTAAAGCAACGTCTGGAGTTTAGCTTACCCCATGATGTCTTAATGGAGGTTCGATAAATATTTTGTTCATTTCAGGATTCTGCAAAGCTATCTCATAGAGGATAACAAAACCGCGATGGTGTTTATCTACCATATTTTTCAACCTAGGCATCATCTCAGGACTCATCTAGAGAGGTTCACATCATGATCATTTGAAAAAGCTCCTAGTGGCATGTGTTTAATCTCATATCAATTACGTTACTAAGGAGATCTTGGATGAAATGTTGGATTGTTACAAATGGTATCTCTGGTCTACAGCCCATGTGGATTAAGAGACACTGTAAATGAACTCTTTTGGGACTGACAAGGGCCCAAACATGATGTTTATGATTTGATTTGATTGGATTTGGATTCAGACTCTAAGCCTAGCAATGTTAAACAAGGGGAGTATATAAGAGCTCATGCTAGCATATGTGATTTTAAATCCCAGTAGGACATCTCGTGGAATTTTAGGATACATTACTATCTCAAATTTCGAGATGAGACCATCCCACCATTGTCCTAGCATCCTAATTAGCATATCCTGCAATAACCTTGTCCTAAGTGTTGGGCCAAGATAGGACAATGGCATATCTCATTTTATGAAAAACCTAGATGACCTCATCTTACTGAATTTAGACCTTGCTAACGTGTATTTAGTCGCACATCAATTGTGCACTGAATAGATGTTGTGTGCACAAATAGGGCCAAGCAACCCAAATAATAACTTTTCAACTAGCTTTTTGGATGAGATCCTGAGCCGTTACCTCATTGTTTTATATATAGATGAAGAATGTTCTATAACACACCTTCACGATCATATCAAGATGGAGGGTAATTTTAGATAAGTTTCTTCAATAATTAAGTTGCAAATTTTTGCTGATTGAAACTCCAATTGTCAAAAATCCTTTCAAATAGCAATTCAGAGTTCAAATGCAATGCTACATTTCTAAATCAACAGATTTCATGATTATTTAAAGTAGATAGGTGGAACGCTCAGATAAAGCCTGCACTACGCAAATGGTATGGAAATATAAAAGTTTCTCTCCTTGAAACAATATTTTCTGAAGAATTTCCTAGCAAGAAGCTGTTCGTTTGATTGGTTGGATGCATGGAAAGCTGTACCCTCCATTGAGGATTTCAATGTACTGCTGCATGCTGGGAAGTTCCTTCCTTATGCCTTAGAGAACTTCTTACTGTTATAGATACTCATTTAAATTAATCACTTAAAGAACACACTAGCACATTAATTTAATTCAAACCTCTGGTGGTTGTACTGTCAGGCTGAAAATTTTATGATTTGCATATTCAGGCATACAAAACATACAGTTTTGATGGCTCAAGTTGAATTCATTGTTGCATTAGTTTTGTGAAGGTGCAAGACAATATGTTCCCGCCTGTGGTTATGATTGTTAACTTCTAGAACTGACCTTTTTTAATAGATTTTCTTTCAATAACAATAGAGTTATTCCACTGGTCGTAATGTCCATGTTTCCTCCTTGTTAATATTTATTAGGACCAGAACCTACCAGTACGTCTACAAAAAGCTGAATATTTCTTTGTAATTTGTTATATAAAGGTCTAGTATTAGTTATGAATGGATAACAAGGATATCAATAGTTCTAACAAATAATAAACATTTCTCACCAAGTTCATTTAACAGTCCTTAATTTGCATATCTAATCCTATGTCTACAGTTTAACATCAAGTAATAAGAATTATAGTGTCATCTTCTATTGGCAAAAGCATATTTTGCAAGCCGAAATAAGCATAGTTCTGATTTTAAAATGTATTTCCTTTTGCAAAACCAAGACATTCTATTAGCAGTGAAATGAAAGAAAAGACTGGACTGAGGATGAAGAGATTACTTGTTTGACATGATCCACTGTAGCAACTTGGGCAGTCCTGGGATCAAAGTAATTGCTTTCATCAAGTTCTCCATATGTTGTAACAATTACCTAAAAGCATGCATCAAAGTAAAGCAAAATTATAAACCCATGTACGCTTAATAAAACACTTAGCAAGCAAACATGGATAACATTATTTAAATTGTTGGGCTGTCCTGGAATCATGAGTAAATTGTTTGCCAAGTTTTCCATAAGCTGCAGTGATTATCTAAAAGCATATATTAGCATATTAAAGTATCATAAACCCAAGTATGCTCAAGTAGAGACATTAACCCATGTCGATATCTACGTTGGAATAGCCTCAAAATATATTATACCTGCCATAATGCCCATAACATTACAATGGTTATTATAACAGTTCAACGACTTGATGATGATAGAGGACATATAATGGCTATAAATAGTGACAGCTCCACACATCATGATTGTTACAGAGTCAACATCATTATAGTAATTATTGACACAGTTATTGCTTCAAGGAATCGATATTATTGTTCTATACAAGTATGGTATTATGTAACTAAAAAATGACAATACAGATTATACAGATTTAACTAAAAATATCTCCGAAATTCCATTATCATAAGATATCATAGATGACAGGTTTGGAAACATTTTTGGCTAAATAATGATCTGTTATGACATTACAAGGGCCAATGACAGTTTCATGTAATGGCATCCATACATTTGCATTATTAAAATTATCAGTTAGGCTTCAATTTTCTTTTGATATCTTCAACAATAGATCTTATTATTTCTAGAATTATCATCTTCCTCTTACCTTATTGCAAGGTATTAAAATTACTACTGCTCTGTTAAAAAAAAGGACTTCTATAACAGAAATGGTAGTCACTAGTTGCCCAGTCCAGCCTTTGACAGGATTTGTTTTGCAGTAAAAGAAAGGCTGCTGCGCCTAATCTTAGCCAGTATATAATAAAACAAATCTCAAAAGCAAGACAACAGTGGTATATCATAAAATCACTGTTCATAGGTGTTACAGAATTATCATTCGAACTAAATCTCACTACAGTTGACCAAAGAAATTGGGAAAGGTTAAATGATCATGACTATGAATGAGCATCTCTGTATACTTATAAAGTATTGATACAAAAACAATATTTTATAACTGCAGTGAAAACCACAAATAACAGCCACCGCTTAAAAGTCTGTTATAAACATGTATATCTAATGGCAGTTTCCCTAAATGTGAACTAATTAGTAGTTTCTTTCAACAATTACTATAACAGTGGAACTAGCCATATATTGAAAATATGCATGTCGATCATGTCTAGACCCAACCTGTAATAAAGACTTGTATAAAAAATGAGTCAGATTCAATGGCTTTTTCAACAACATCTTGAAAAGCAAAGTGATTTGCAACTTGCAATATTATGAAGTCCACCTACAGAGAATGGATTTGTTTTCTATTGCAATAGCAAGGAAATACTCTTTTCAATCCCATTGGCGTAACCTATAACTCAGAAGCAATGATAAATTTATTTTATCCTCACAGTTTCAGCTAAATTACGAAAAACGTTTAAAATGATGAAAATAATTCGAATTCTATGAAAACTGGGTATAATAACCTCCAAATAAGTTCCACTGAAGACCGTATGATGATCGAAATAGGATTTTACTTCAGATAAACTTCGAAACGGGCATTTGAAATAAATCGAGGGATTCCAGAAGAAACTCACATCGCCGCTCCTGTCGGGCAAGTCAAGGACGATCAAATGGGCCTTGTTGTAGAGGGGAAACGCCTCCGCGGCAGCCTTTTCGTAGATTCTGTCGTCCCCAAGAACGGATCGGACATCTGGACGATTTCTAAGGGATTTAGATCTCTTAAGATCAGGAAGAGGAAGCGTCAAGAGAGAGAACGACGGGGGGAGAGAGAGAGAGAAGTGGGTACCCTTAGCGACGTAGTGGATCTCGCCGGCGGGGGCGTTGGTGAGGAACCACTTGGCGATCCTCAGCTTATCCTCCTCCTCAAGCTCCGCCGCTTCCTCGGGCTCCTCCCCACCGTCCGCCATTAGAGCAGCTTCAACTCTCCGAGCTCCGATGGGTGGGAGAGAAGGGATCCAAGTGGATGAAGTGCAGACATATTTTAGTTTTTTCGTTTGGATTAGGGAAGGGGACCACGCATTGTCCGTCTGATGTGGCCATGATTGATCTCGACCGTTCGATCAACGAGGCCCGCATATCCGGAGCTTTTCTCGCTTTTTGGATCCCGCCTCAGGAGCCACGCCCTTGATCCGTTACGTCTCGCCTATGTACGTATCGGTGACGTTTTTTTTGTGGATACTTACTTGTAATATAAGACATCCATATCAAATAGTAGAGTCCCAACAGCAACAAGAAATTCTATTTATCAGCACATTTACTAAGGGCTCAAACGGAGCATGAATAATCTGGCATTACTTACCTACATTGTGCATTATTAAAATTATCAGTTAGGCTTCAATTTTCTTTTGATTATCTTCAACAATAGATCTTATTCATTCTTTCTAGAATTATCATCTTCCTAACTTACCTTATTGCAAGGATACTATTAAAATTACGTAATCTGTTAAAAAAAAGGACTTCTATGTAACAGAAGTAGTTTGGTAGTCACTAGTTGCCCTCCAGCCTTTGACAGGATTTAAATTTGCAAGGTAAAAGAAAGGCTGCTAGTGCGCCTAATCTTAGCCGAGATGACTATACATTGGACGATGTAGCCGCCATCTTAGGGATTACTGTCACGGGTTCCTCAGTGTCATGTGAGAGGATGAGCGATCGGGAAGCTGAGGACATCCTTGTTGAGCTATTGGGTGTGTCAGATACAGATGCGCGTCAGGAGGTTCTATCTGTACGTGGTCAGTCTGTTAGGTTAGAGTGGCTGAAGAGTCATTTTCACACTGTATCTGATAGAGATAGTCATCACAGGATAGAGTGTGCAGCGCGGGGGTATTTGCTATTTTTGATTGCACACTCTTTGTTGATTGGAACGAGGGTGCCTATAGCTTATCTTGCTCTATTTAGGGATTTGGATAGAGTGAGATCATATTCCTGGGGTGCCGCTGCTTTGACTTTCTTGTACCGTCAGCTATCAGTTAGACAGATCAGTGGATACATGACGCTGCTCCAGGCTTGGATTTATGAGCATTTTCCAGATCTCACTCCTCATCCATCCTTGATTATACTGATGCGAGGCCCCGCGTGCAGCGTTGGCATCCTGGCACTCCATCACGTACCTCGATGGACCATTTAGTTGTTCTTCGTGAGTCATTGGATGAGATCAGGTATGTACCATGATGTGTCGCTTGTATATTTAAGTTTTTTTAATTTGCTATATATGACCTAGCTGGGTATATGTTGCAGGTCATTTGGGATCCCCATCGTCATCAGCGAGCTGACTAGACATTGCATTCTTCAGTGGATGCCTAAAGTGTATGGATGTCGTAGAACCCTATCATCCTGAAAGGGTTCTACGACAGTCGGATACAGACGATCCCTCGCGCGCCACTAGCCCCTGCGCGAGCCAGTAGAGGACCGACAGCATCGTACCGTATTGCATATGTCTTCTTGGATCAGTTATGGGAGGAGTGGGAGGATCACGTACTGAGCCAACGTCGTATCCGGTTGTCCGACCATCGGACTGTGTTCCAGGATATATGGATTGGTATTCTCGTATCACGCACTTGGTTGTAGATAGCCGATCCAGTGATCGTGCACGAACTGAAGATGTGATGTTGATCTTGACGTTTACCGGCGGCGCTGTGAGGATGCCATCAGCATTTGTGGGTCGGGTGGAGCTTTCATTTGGGACCGACTACATGTACTATGTCGCATATGGCTGATGTTCTGCAGGGTCAGCACATCTCGACTGTTGAGCCTGATGTGCCTGGACCTATGCGACACCTGATGTGCCTGGACCCAGTCATGCACGACCTGATGTTCCTGGATCTAGTCGGGCACCCACACAGCAGTATAGGCGTCGACGACGACGGGCATTACTTTTGCTTGTTACAAAGTCAATAAATGAGCAAATGAAATGAAATGAAAGTATACAAACATTTCATCCCTTGCCATTCCGTTTCATCCGTGCCATCCCGTGCCGGTACGTGCCGGGCCATCTGGTGCTAACACCGCACAATTATCGCGCAAATCACATTGATTATATCTAAAATATAATGACTATTGAAAAATATCAAAGGCCAATCAAAGGCGTGCCGTGCCAATGAAACGCTTGCCGGGCCAATATTCGCCTGGGCCATCAATTGCTGCCCCGTGTTGATCTGCGCACCAGATGACCCATATCCTCCTCGACATTCCACTCAACCACAAAGCCCCGTGCCGGGCCGTGCCGGCCCGTGCCGGTGGCGTGCCAAATTTTATTAAAGATTTTGTCACTCATTTTAAAATTGGTTGAAAATATAATTTGAGTACCCTCTTGCCTGCGCACCCGACGGCCCGGGGACCATATCCTCGGACCCATTCCACACAACCAAATAGTCGCGTGCCGAATTAACCTCCGTTCGGTCTGACAGAGCCGAACAGAGGCAAACTGTTTTGTGGCCGAACAAATTGCCTCTGTTCGGCCCATTGGCCGAACAGAGGCAATACACAGGGCCGAACACGGTTATTCAGGGTAAAGGCCTTTGTTCGGCCCTGTGTGGCCGAACAAATTGCCTCTGTTCGGCCACACTGGGCCGAACAGAGGCAATTTGTTCGGCCACACAGGGCCGAACAGTTTGCCTCTGTTCGGCTCTGTCAGACCGAACGGAGGTTAATTCGGCACGCGGCTATTTGGTTGTGTGGAATGGGTCCGAGGATATGGTCCCCGGGCCGTCGGGTGCGCAGACAAGAGGGTACTCAAATTATATTTTCAACCAATTGTAAAATGAGTTATTTATTGAGTTATTTCAAAATCTTTAATAAAATTTGGCACGCCACCGGCACGGGCCGGCACGCCCGGCACGGGGCTTTGTGGTTGAGTGGAATGTCGAGGAGGATATGGGTCCCGGGCCATCTGGTGCGCAGATCGACACGGGGCAGCAATTGATGGCCCAGGCGAAATATTGGCCCGGCAAGCGTTTCATTGGCACGGCCCGGCACGGGATGGCACGAATGGAACGGGATGGCACGGGACGGAATGTTTGACATTGATCGAAGTGTATACAAACAATTTGCACACATAAGAAGATAAAAAAAATGATATTCAAAACTTTCATTTCATTTCAATTGCATTGAATGTTACATAAACAAAATGTTGACTTTGTAACAACCAATGCACTCTACAACTCAACAGTCTCGCTAAGTATTACATCGGACGATATTTTCTCTGAACTGTTGAATCCTAGATTCATAAGAATTGGCCCATCGGAAGCACAAGGTAAATGGTATTTTAACCAGTTGGTTGCTATTGGCGGTACTGGATGACCCGGCAACAAGAAAACCTACAAAGAGTAATCAAGTTTAAAAAATCGTCAAGAATAACAGCAATGTCTTAAATTTAATACCTCAACAAAGAGTAATATATTTAATACCTCAACAAAATGGTTGCTATTAACGAAGGCCACTGCAATGTCTTTACGGGATACAAGAGGAAGAGGCACCGATCTGAGCGGTAAGAAAGTCAGACATTGTTGCAAGGAGAGGTGGTACAGGACAACATTGTAGCATGATGCTATAAGATGCCCCATATCTGGCATGGTCATCCACCGGTCATATGGCGGACAATCCTCAAAATATGATAATGCATGAGCGATCTCGTCAACCCTCCCCTCGACAGCATACAATGCGCGATAATGCTCTATATGACAGTTCAACTCATGTAATAAATCCCTCCTGACACGTGGCCAATCTTCCTCTCCGAAGCCAAGTAAGTCAGCAATAGCTCGGAATCCACAATTGCCATCAGCTTTGACATCCTTGATGTGCTGGATGAATGCCCTCAGCCCGTCTGGAAGTTGATTAATATAGATCATTGGCTTATGTGACCGGATTCGTTGACGAATAACCTACAAATTGTATTGAATGATATGAATTATATAAAATATAACGATAAGCTATATTAAAGAAAAGCTTCGTACCTTCTTCTTTGGCTGCACCTTCTGCATCTGCATCCTTGGGATCCCTAAAATATTTTGCTGCGAACCAGGTGAATAACTATCCTGTCCAGATAGAACCAACTCAAATGCGGAAGGGTCACGGCGAGTAGAAGTATCAACCTCCAATGAAGCCCGCCCACGTATACCGATCTTCCTTTTCGCAGGTTCTTCAAGAGATGTACTATCAGGACTTGCAATCTCTCTTAATTTCTTTAACATTTGCAATTGAGATGCCCCATCTAACTGCTCAATTTCTCGCAATTATATTCAACTCTGGTTTACAGGTCAACTTCACACTTTGCACATTTTTAGCAGGCTGCATATCAAGTTTCGTCCAATGAGGATCTATGCAGTCGAGGGGAATAGGCTGACCTTTCATCCTATACCGCAAAATCTCATGAGCACATGGTAAGCCATGTGTGCGTCGAATAGCACACCCACAAGCTGATTCATGAATCTCAGCTGAATTGGCCCGATTCGATTGGGCAAGGATATGATTTAATGCACATATAGATATGAATCCTTGCAGTTCTTTGAATTCAGCAGGCTTAAAGTTGTGTTGCACGACCGTCAAACTCTTCTCGAATGAGGCTTAATGTCGCTGTGCTGTAGCTCAATCAAACTATTTATTTTGTCCAAGAAGACTCGAAAGTACCTTGGCTTGAACCAAGCTGTCTTTTAAGCCTTGCATGTGCACTTTCAGCCCTAGTAAAGTAAGAAAATTAGATCAAAGTTATATATCAAAGATAAAAATATAATATATGAATTGCTAAGGGAAATCTTTTTCTTGAAATACCTATTTGTTGTCACATTCCCGTAGTGCCTATAATTGTCCGTCCATGCTGAGACAAATCTTTCCCTGTATTTGCTCAACCAGGTATCTGATACATATCGCAAGGCATCTGGATACGAACTGAAATCTCTCTGAAGTGCACTCCAACGAACATTATAGTCATCTTCTGTGGCTGACAGGACCAGTATATTCCAACTCATTATAAACATATCACATTTCTCCTTTGTTTCAAATAATCTTTTGCATTGAGCCAGAACATTCCTACTAATATGCCATCTACATAACATATGTGAAGATGTAGGAAATACCCTCTTAATTGCATTCAATAGAGCCAAATCTCTATCTGTGATTATCACCTCAGGCAAAACATCAGCATCCATGACACTGCGCAATCTATCTAATGCCCATGTATAGTTATTTTCCCGCTCAGAGTCCATGTATGCAAAAGCAACAAAAATGTGAGATTAGTTGATGTCACCCCCACAATCTCTAACAGAGGAAGACGATATCTATTCGTCTTGTATGTGCAATCCATAATCAATACACGAGGAAATGCACGTAACAAATCTATACATCCAGGGTGTGCCCAAAACAAGTCACGCACCACGTCAGTACTACCGCAACTCCTATGCCACTCAATATATTTAGCATCGGCTAATTGACCAAGAAGATGTTGCATCTGTGATCTCCCTGCTTTCTAAAACCTTACACCTCTGGCGTGCATTGTAGATCGTCTTCATTGTCGTAACATTGTGGGCATCTCTTTGCTTCAATGTGGACAATATATCCTTTGGCCGAACCAAAGTTTTCGACATATCCTCTAACAATGAAGTCTCCTCCCTAGATAATCTTCCAGCATATGATCCCTCGAAATGCTTCGCAGACGGATGATTGTGCACTCCACAAATAACCTCCAAAATCCAATCATCCCCAGTGTCCAATTTCTTCCTCTTAATAAAAATGGGCATCCACACTTCTTTGTACCAGTAGCCCTCTTCTTTGATCCCTTTTCCTTTTCCTTTCCGCTTGTGCATTTGTGCTTACCGCTCCTTTCGCAACCTAACTTGATTCTTGGTTTCCTAACATTGCTTCCCGAATCAGATGTTTTAATTACAATAACTAATCCATTCCTCCTCCCAGCTTCCCGACACCAACTACACAATTCTTCTCTACTCTTGAATATCTACACAATAAGTATTTTTAGCAAGTATAGTATACAATTAAAACAAGTCAGCAACAATTGCAATCAAAATTATCTTACTTCGTAAGTTGTAAATTCATTTGTGTAATCCATAACACAATCTGAGCCAATTTTGCTTGATTCGGTTGACGCATCATCCTACAAGGATAAAATATTATGTTAAATTTATATTTGGAACATAATGGTTTCGTTCAGCTAAGAATGGCCGAACGGAATAGATTTGTTCGGCCAGAGCTGGCCGAACGGAATAGTTTTGTTCGGCCAGGGCTGGCCGAACACAAACAATATGTTCGGCCTACCAGGGCCGAACAGAATGCATCTGTTCGGCCAGGTTAAGCCGAACATATTGTTTATGTTCGGCCAGACCTGGCCGAACAAAACTATTCCGTTCGGCCCTGGTAGGCCGAACGGAACGCGTTCCGGGAAAAAAAAAAAAAGACGATTCAGATTTCAAAACGAACCTTATCGTCACCGTCGCCTTCCCAGATTACTAGTTGCTTCTATTGTTGAAATGAGAGCTTTAAACCTTGTCTAGACCCTGATTTCAGAGACAATCGTTGAGAGAGGGAGGAGGAAGGGAGATGGCTGTGCCTGGGAGAAAAGTTTGAAATGAAATCAGGGGTTTTGATCATGTGGGTGTAGAGAAATAAGCAAGGGTAGATAAGTAATTACACTTAGGGTATTTTAGGTATTTAATTTTATGTAAGTGTGGGTGTGGAGAGTAATCGTTGGGGTGCCAATAGAACGACTCCAAGGAGAAATTCTATTTGGTCCGCTGTTTTTCCTTAGTAGCCCTCCCACCCCTAAAAAAAGAAAAAGACATATTTCTCCCTTAAAAATTTGGACCAAAATATCTCTACTTGCTGAGTAACCCATCCCGTCAAAACAGGACCTCCCTCCCCCCTCCCCTGCCCCTCCCCAGTTCTCCGAATTGAAGAGATTTCAACCCATAATCGAGCAATGAACAAGCATTTTTGAAAGGTCAAAGGTAGGTTTATATTTCCATAATTAAATTTTTTTTTTCTCGTTCGTGAGTTGTTCGGCCCTATGTGGCCAAACAGATCAAATTTGTTCGGCCACACAAGCCCGAACATATTTAGATTTTTTTTGTTCGGCCCGCTGGACCGAACAGAGAGGATCTGTTCGGGCCAGCTGGGCAGAACATATCATATTTGTTTGGCCTGCTTGACCGAACAGAGAATCTATGTTCGATCAACCAGGACTGAACAGAGAGTCAGCCAAATGTGAAGCAAAGGAGGGAAAAGAAAAGAGGGCGAAGGCCTGAAAGGAAGGCGGGACATTGTCGCAAGGCTTAGGAGGGAGGAGGGGCTGCCGTGAGCGAGAGAAGGGACGCTGTCGGAAGAAGGAATGAAAAATTTTATGGGGATGAGGGGTGAAAGGGAAAGGGGTAGTTTAGGTATTTTTTAAATTTAGGAGGGATACTAAGTAATTTTGGGGGGCTATTAAGTAAAAAAAATAGGGGGGCTACCGAGCATTTTGTGTGAGCCAAATAGAATTTCCCGGCAACAAGGCATCAACGAAAGTTTTGGTTATTTGCACGTAACTCCTATAATGTGTTCATATTTCTTTCATAATGTGTTCTATTTCACATCAGTCCTTTGTGTAGCAAAAACTCTTTGCATGTAAGCCCTTCAATGTGTTCATATTTCATATCAGTTCGTTGTGTAGCATAGGTAACGCACGCTTCCCACGAGACGCTCTACTTTTTTTTTGGAGTTCCCAAACTATTTAGAGCCCTTAACCTTCTTCCCACCGTCGTATATGTAAATTTTTTATTGCTTGCACTTGATTTTCTTTTTGTTTTTAATCGTGTAGTAAAATCTGCATTTCATCATATTTTACCATTAAATTTCTATAATTTACAAATTTAACAAATAAAAAATTTAAATTATAAATTCAACTACATTCAAATTATATATATATATATATATATATATATAATATTTTCATATATATATTTTTATAAAAATTTAAATTATTTTATAAAATCAATTATTATGCATATTGTTTATGAAAACTTCATAGGTATCCATTAGATAGAGACAATTTTACATGATAAATATAAAATATTAAATTTAGTGTAAAGAAATTTTTTTAAATTAAAATATAATTTTATAAAAAAGCATATATTTAACTTTTCTTAGTAAGTATAGGCACAGATCTACTTATAGATGAGGATGTATTTATGGGGTAAATCTATATGCATACTGTTGGGGGGTAAAATCGTTATTGTATTAATGTCCGTGCGAGGCGGCTAAGGCTGACCTCCTCCCTTTGCCTCCTCCGGGCTTCCGTAGCTCGACCTCCTCCGGGCTTCCGTAGCTCGGCCTTATCCGGGCTTCCGTAGCTCGACCTCCTCCGGGCTTCCGTAGCTCGGCCTCCTCCGGGCTTCCGTAGCTCGGCTCCTTCGAGCGATCCACAACCTAACATCTACCTCCGCGGAACCTGACGCGGGAGAGCCCGAACCTACCTGAGCGGCATCCTAGACAAGGAATCATATCGGAACGTGACCTAAAGCCTATCGTAACCGCCCCAGGCCTACTCAACCCGATCTCGAGACACCAAGGAGCTCTCCCAGCCGTCGATACCAAAACAAACAGGGTACGGACCCTAACGGCCCCACAACGGCCTGATTCTGTCCGTCTCCGTATCATAACAACCTCCGGACCTTCCAGAAGGCGCTCACGATCTAGGTGGCAGTCTATAAATATCATAATCGCAGATTCCCTCAGGTACGCAACTCTGTACGCACACTTGCGCGCTTACACCCCCACTCTCACTCTCCTGCTCTCGCCGGTAGCTCGTCGGCGCTCCTGCCCTTTGGAGCCTCCGATTGGCCGCCCCCGGAGAGGTCTCCCGGCGAGATCCACCTCCTCACTGTCTGGTTGATCGCCGATTTCTTCTCCACTGACTTGAGCGTCGAAGGGTCTTCCGCGGAGGATCACCCCCAGCGTCCCTCCGCGTGTGGGCTTCTTTTGCAGGTCCGCCCCCCATCTTCCTGGAGATCGACCGCGCCCGAGTCGGAGGACGGATTTCAGCGGCAACAGATTGGCGCTAGAGGAAGGGCCTCAAGTCCCATTAAAACTTGGAGAAAGGAGACAAGGATCCCGATCCGAAGAAGAACCTCTCTGATGGCCAACCGAAAGAGAGCAACCTCTGATGCCCAAGATCAGGTCGCCTCCCAGAGGCCTGATCCGACTGGCGCCATAGCGCCACAACCCCCACCTGTCGAGACTCCGTCGCCGCCTGCCATTCCGGTGACCCAGGACCAGTTCGCTACACTGGTCCAGCAAGTCCAGGCCCTTACCCATCTGGTACAGGAGCGCCTTGCGGCTCCTCCTGCTTCACATCCTCAGAAAGAAGCGGCGATTTCTTCTTCGCCGGCAACCTCCTCCTCTGATCCGCATGAATCAGCGGATCCCCCACATCGCCCCAGGGGGGACAAACCGGTCCCTCGAACCGGTTATGATAGAGACCCTCCCAGATCTCGGCGAGCCCGCTCCCTCTCTCCGGCGACATCTCACCATGATTCGACGCCATCCTTGCGGTTCTCGCGCCCAGCCCCTCCTCTAGCCGGTGAGGAGGAGATCCGCCGTCAGATCCAAGAGATGCGTCAGGAGCTGGACGCCACCAAGCAGACCCATCTGCCCCAGCCCAAAGCAGAGCAGGGCATCCCTTTCTCTAAGGGAATCATGGAGGAAGTGATTCCCTCCCACGTTAAGCTGCCAACCATCGAGCCCTATCATGGCTCCACTGATCCAGACGACCATCTCAGTAGCTTCCGGTCAATAATGATGTTCCACGGAGCATCTGATGCAATCCTCTGCCGAGCCTTCCCATCCACCCTCAGAGGATCCGCCCGAACCTGATTCAACGCCTTGAAACCGGGTTCCATTGATTCATTCGACGAGCTGAGCCACCTTTTTATTGGCCAGTTCGTCAGCAGCCGCCGCCATCGACGAAGATCCGACTCCCTCTCCGAAGTCAAGCAGAGAGAGGGGGTGTCCTTGAGGAACTACCTTGGCCGTTTCAACAAGGCCATGTTGGAGGTGGACCACCTTAATCATGAGGTGGCTATGTCCGCCCTGGCGGGGGGAGTTTCGAAGGAGAGCGACTTCTATCTGGCAATGGAGGTCAGCTACCCCCCATGTCTATCTGATATGATGGCCCTTGCGGACAAGTACGCTAGGGTCGAGGAGTCGCGGAGAGTGGCCCGCGCTGAGCAAGCAAGAAAGAAGCAAGAGCCCAAAGTTCCCGACAGACACCGCCCTGTCCGTCGGCCAAGTCCGCCCCGCCGCCCAAGAGTCCCTCCGCTGCCGCCGAGGAATCGCTCCCGGAGTCCTCCCAGGCGATTCGATCGCTATACTCCGCTGACTGTGCCCCGGGCGCAGATCCTCATGGAGATAGAGCGCCAACTTCCCCGGCCAGTACCTCTCCGAGGGAACCCGACTCGAAGGGATCCCGCTAAATACTGCCGCTACCATAGGGAGCATGGTCATGACACTGAAGAATGTTGGCAGCTGAAGAATGAAATAGAGAGACTGATCCGGCGGGGACGGCTGGACCAATTCAGGAGGGCACCTGAGCCGCAGCAGCAAGGAGGTGATCGCCAGCCCGAGCTCCCACAACTCCCTCCTCCACCAAATCCGCCTGTGGTTGGCCGTATCAACATGATTGAGGAGGCCGGCGGATCGAGCTCCAGGGGCGACGGTGATGCGCCGGTGCCGAAGAAGGCACGCACGGGCGAACTTTCCTTTTCTGATGATGATCTTCTTGGGATACAACTCCCCCACGATGACGCACTTGTTGTATCCCTTAACTTGAACAATTATGATGTAAGCCGAATCCTCGTCGATAGTGGAAGTTCGGTAAACGTTTTGTACCTCGGTGTGTTTGCCAGGATGGAATTGCTCATGGAAAACCTTCGAGCCGTAGATTCCACCCTGATGGGATTCACCAGCGACGTCATCATCCCGGAAGGAATCGTCACTCTGACGGTCCGCGCAGGAACCTGGCCCCTCGTGACCGTTGTACAGACCGACTTCCTGGTGACCGACCTCAGGTCCCCATATAACGCCATATTCGGCAGGCCCGACTTGATGTCCCTTAAGGCAGTTGTCTCTATCCCACATCTGTCTATGAAGTTCCCCACCGAGTGAGGAATCGGAGTGGTTCGGGGAAGTCAGGCCATGGCTCGGCAATGTTTCGTCACGAGCCTTCAGTCCAGGATTCCCGAAGTTGATGGGCTAGACGCTCGTGAAGACTTCGCCGAACAGCGGGGAGAGCCGGCAGAAGAATTGGAGGAAGTACCATTGGACGAAGCTCGGCCCGACCGAACCATAAGGATCGGGTCGTTACTCAAAGGAGAGCCTCGGCACAGATTGATCAAGTTCCTCCAGAGCAATGCCGATATCTTCGCCTGGACCGCCTCCGACATGCCGGGAATCGACCCCGAGGTTCTCGTCCACCATCTCAATGTGGACGAAAGGCATAGGCCTGTCAAGCAGAAGAAAAGAAGCTTCGCCCCAGAGCGACAAAAAGCCATTGAAGAAGAGGTCGACAAACTCATAAAGGCCAACTTCGTCCGGGAAGTGAATTACCCGAATTGGCTATCAAATGTCGTCATGGTGAAAAAGTCGAACGGCAAGTGGAGGATCTGCATCGACTTCACCGACCTCAACAAGGCCTGCCCAAAGGACAGCTTCCCCCTCCCTCGGATCGATCAGCTCGTGGACGCCACCTCAGGCCACCAAATGCTATCACTCATGGACGCCTATTCCGGCTATAACCAGATCCGAATGGCCCCTGAAGATGAAGAAAAGACCGCCTTCATAACCGACCGAGGTACCTACTGTTACCGAGTTATGCCTTTCGGTCTTAAAAATGCAGGAGCGACCTACCAGCGGCTGGTCAACAAGGTGTTCAAGGAGCAAATCGGCCGGAACATGGAGGTATATGTGGACGACATGCTGGTCAAGAGCAAGGAGGCGTCACAGCATATCGAGGATCTCTCGGAGAGCTTTGTGGCGCGGTCGGCCGAGAGATGCCTCCCCTTCTTCAAAACTCTTCGATCGGCCAAAAACTTCCGGTGGACTCCCGAGTGCCAGAAATCATTTCAAGAGCTCAAGAAGTACCTCGGCTTGCCTCCGCTTCTCAGTAGTCCAACCCCAGGAGAGACCCTATTCTTGTACCTGGCTGTTTCAGAGAGCGCGGTTTGTTCGGTGCTAGTCAAAGAAGAAGGCAAGGTCCAGGAACCGATCTACTATGTGAGCAGGCTGCTCCGTGACGCGGAGATGAGGTACAGCAGGATTGAAAAAATGGTGTTGGCCTTAGTCACGTCAGTCCGAAAGCTGCGACCATATTTCCAAGCACATTCCGTGACAGTCCTGACTGACCAACCTATCAGGGCGGTGATCCATCGTCCGGGGACGTCGGGGAGGATGGCCAAATGGGCCGTCGAATTAAGCGAGCATGACATACACTTCCAGCCTCGCCCAGCCATCAAAGCTCAAGTGCTAGCCGACTTCCTCCTCGAGTGCACCATCCCAGAGGACGGTTCTGCCCCAGACTCCCCTGAAGAGCCAAGGTCCAGAGCCCGGTGGCTCCTCCATGTCGACGGGTCGTCCAATGCCCATCACTCCGTGCGGGTCTAGTTCTCACCAGCCCCGAGGGGATGACCTTCGAGTATGGCGTCCGATTCTCCTTTCTGGCTTCCAACAATGAAGCCGAGTATGAAGCCCTGCTAGCCGGTCTCAGGATCGCCCGCAACCTTAAGGTGGAAAAGCTCAGCGCCATCACCGACTCTCAATTGGTGGCCGGCCATGTTCGGGGAGAGTTTGAAGCTCGGGAGCCAAATATGATTCGGTATCTCCAGGAGGTGCGTAACTTGCTTCCTCATTTTTCTGAATTTGAAATTATTCAGATCCCCAGATCCGAGAATGCCCGTGCCGACCTACTCTCCCGACTGGCAACCACGGAATCAATGGATGCCAAGCAAAAATTCCACCTGGAGACCCTGGAAAAGTCGAGCATCATGGAAGCCGACCGAGTGATGCAAGTCGAAGCCGAACCATCCTGGTTCGACCCTATCCTCAGATACCTCAAAGAAGGGTCGCTTCCGCCCGACCGAAGAGAAGCTAGGAAGCTGAGGCTGCAGGCCACCCATTATGTAGTAATTGACAACCAACTTTACAAGCGGTCTTTCTCCATGCCGCTGCATAGATGTCTTCGCCCGTCCGAAGCGGATTACGCTCTGCGTGAGGTGCATGAAGGGATTTGCGGCAACCATCTGGGAAGCCGATCCCTATGTCACAAGGTACTGCGACAGGGCTACTACTGACCGACCATGCAAAGAGACGCGGACGATTTGGTCCAAGCCTGTGACTCCTGCCAGAGACACGCAAACATCCAAAGACTCCCTTCCGCCGAGCTAGTCTCTATATCCTCCGCTTGGCCCTTTGCCAAGTGGGGGATGGACATCCTTGGTCCATTCCCGCTTGCGACGGGACAGCGGAAGTTCTTACTTGTCGCCATTGACTACTTCACCAAATGGGTCGAAGCAGAAGCAGTCGCGCAGATCACCGAGGCACGGGCCCGAGACTTTGTGTGGAGATCCGTCATCTGCCGATTCGGCCTACCCCACACTATAATCACCGATAATGGCAAGCAGTTCGACAACTCCAAATTTCGTCAGTTCTGCGAGGAGCATAGAATCCGCCACCACCTTACCTCGGTCGGGCACCCACAAGCCAACGGAGCGGCCGAGGTAACCAACAGGACCCTCCTCCAGGGAATTAAAGCTCGCCTCTCCAGAGCCCGAGGCAGATGGGCCGACGAGCTACATCATGTCTTGTGGGCCTACCGAACTACCCCGAGAATCCCGACCGGCGAGACTCCATTCCGAATGGCTTTTGGCACAGAGGTTGTCATCCCTGTGGAAATAGGCCTCCCATCATTGCGGGTGGAGGGCTACTCCGAGGAAGCAAGCAACGAACAACTCCGCACCAACCTCGACCTGATAGAGGAAGTCAGAGAAAAGGCCCGAATCAGGACGGCTGCTTATCAACAGAGGGTGGCTCGGTACTATGCCTCCCGGGTCAAGGGGAAAGCCTTCCTACCCGGCGACCTTGTCCTCCGGAAAGCTTCTGTATCCAAACCGCTGGAGCAAGGCAAACTGGCGCCAAACTGGGAGGGCCCATATCAAATAACAGAGATTATTGGACCAGGAACCTATAAGCTGCAGGATTTGGATGGGAAGTCCATTCCCCGAACTTGGAACGCGGACAACCTTCGTAAATATTATCAATAGGGTATGTCCTCTCCAAACAATCCCCATATACCTCATTGCATATTCCTGCTTAGCTGTTTCCTCAAAACATGTTGCGTAAGTCATTATGCACTATATGGCTATAAATTGCAAAAGAGACAGATACTGCTTACCGATCCTCGGCACAACCGAGCTGTCTGTTTGAACAGGAATCTCCGAACCTTGGCAGGGCCAAGTAAAATATTTCTCCGAACCTCAGCAGGACCGAGCAACAAATCTCCGAACCTTGGCAGGGCCAAGTAAAACAAAGTCTCCGAACCTCGGCTGGGCCGAGCAACGAATCTCCGAACCTTGGCAGGGCCAAGTAAACAAAATCTCTGAACCTTGGCAGGGCCAAGTAAAACAAAGTCTCCGAACCTCGGCTCAAGTAAAACAAAATCTCCGAACCTTAGCAGGGCCAAGTAAAACAAAGTCTCCGAACCTCGGCTGGGCCGAGCAACAAATCTCCGAACCTTGGCAGGGCCAAGTAAAACAAAATCTCCGAACCTTGGCAGGGCCAAGTAAAACAAAGCCTCCGAACCTCGGCTGGGCCGAGCAACGAATCTCCGAACCTTGGCAGGGCCAAGTAAAACAAAATCTCCGAACCTTGGCAGGGCCAAGTAAAACAAAGTCTCTGAACCTCGGCTGGGCCGAGCAACGAATCTCCGAACCTTGGCAGGGCCAAGTAAAACAAAATCTCCGAACCTTGGCAGGGCCAAGCAAAACAAAGTCTCCGAACCTTGGCAGGGCCAAGTAAAGCAAAATCTCCGAACCTTGGCAGGGCCAAGTAAAACAAAGTCTCCGAACCTCGGCTGGGCCGAGCAACGAATCTCCGAACCTTGGCAGGGCCCAGTAAAACAAAATCTCTGAACCTTGGCAGGGCCAAGCAAAACAAAGTCTCCGAACCTCGGCTGGGCCGAGCAACGAATCTCCGAACCTTGGCAGGGCCAAGTAAAACAAAATCTCCGAACCTTGGCAGGGCCAAGTAAAACAAAGTCTCCGAACCTCGGCTGGGCCGAGCAACAAATCTCCGAACCTTGGCAGGGCCAAGTAAAACAAAATCTCCGAACCTTAGCAAGGCCAAGTAAAACAAAGTCTCCGAACCTCGGCTGGGCCGAGCAACAAATCTCCGAACCTTGGCAGGGCCAAGTAAAACAAAATCTCCGAACCTTGGCAGGGCCAAGTAAAACAAAGTCTCCGAACCTCGGCTGGGCCGAGCAACGAATCTCCGAACCTTGGCAGGGCCAAGTAAAACAAAGTCTCCGAACCTCGGCTGGGCCGAGCAACGAATCTCCGAACCTTGGCAGGGCCAAGTAAAACAAAGTCTCCGAACCTCGGCTGGGCCGAGCAACGAATCTCCGAACCTTGGCAGGGCCAAGTAAAACAAAATCTCCGAACCTTGGCAGGGCCAAGTAAAACAAAGTCTCCGAACCTCGGCTGGGCCGAGCAACGAATCTCCGAACCTTGGCAGGGCCAAGTAAAACAAAATCTCCGAACCTTGGCAGGGCCAAGTAAAACAAAGTCTCCGAACCTCGGCTGGGCCGAGCAACAAATCTCGAACCTTGGCAGGGCCAAGTAAAACAAAATCTCCGAACCTTGGCAGGGCCAAGTAAAACAAAGTCTCCGAACCTCGGCTGGGCCGAGCAACGAATCTCCGAACCTTGGCAGGGCCAAGTAAAACAAAATCTCCGAACCTTGGCAGGGCCAAGTAAAACAAAGTTTCCGAACCTCGACTGGGCCGAGCAACGAATTACCCGAGCCATAGCAGGGCCAGGTAAAAATCATTCAGACAAAAAGCCGAAGTATACAGGCCACGATTAAAGCCGAACGGCCCCCAAATAGTACCTGAAGGACTTTGTCCGGTTTGAAAACGAACACGTTGAGCAAAAACTATCGACACAGCCACCATTGGCAAAACCCCCCTTTAAGGCCGTTGAGCCCCACACAATCGGCCGATAGCTCCGAGCAGAGCTAGACGATTCCCCTCTCTGCTACTGGAAATCTTTTGGGTGACGCCTCTAAAACCCATCGTTCAAAAATGCGCAAAAAGCGACAGGGCCGCGGCAACCCCCTAATTCATCGTACAGGTCGAGTCCGCAAACTCTCAAAGAGAAAGACTTCAAAAATAAAACCCACGTTTCATTCATAAAGAGGAGAGCTACAAAGAGACAAAAAGGCAAAAACAAGAACGGGCAGAGGCCCTGGGGTCAGTCACCCCCAGAGGCCAGTAACTCCAGTAACTCCTCCAGGCGTCCCGTCAGGTCAGCCACCTGCTGACGAAGGGACATAATTTCCTCCCTCTGCCGGTCTATCAACCGGCGTGAGGCCTCCGCCTCCCTGACAGAAACGTCTAAGAATTCTTCAGCAGTCCTCGCAAGCTGCTCATTGCTCGCGAAGCCCGACGCGAGGCTCAGCCCGTCGACAGTTACGGAGGTGCACCTCCCCTCCGAACGCGGCAGGCTGCTAAGTGAGGAATGCAAGTCACTTGATGATCGCGCTGGAGAGGCCATTCCTTTTCGGAGCTCAAACCGAGGGATGGCCGAAACCAATCCCCCTCGGTCATATTTATACCCGCCAGGCAGGTATCCCGATCGGTCGCGCCGCAAACGCCGACCCATGAGAGTTTGCCACGTGTCACCATTCTAATGCGTGAGGAATCCGAAGAGTCGCGCCCTATCCCGAGTAAGATCGATAAGCGCGAGCAGATTGTTCGGGGGTTCCCCAGGTGAACATTTTCCGATCTGTCGCCCCACACATTAAACGCATTCGACGCTTCCCCAGGCTGCTTAATACGCCCCTCTTCCTCGGAAAACATGGAAGTCCGTCGCTCGGCCGATAACTTGCCCCCTCGGAAAGAGCAGCATCGCCAATAAAAGCGTGACAATACGCCACCCGTTCCGCTCGGGCGCCCCCTTTATCAAACGCCACGTGGACCTAACGCTGTGGCCTGCAACGGCGGCTGAATCGCTCCCTCCGAGCTACAATAATCTCCGAACCTCGGCAGGGCCGAGCTACCAATTCTCCGAACCTTGGCAGGGCCAAGTAAAATGTTCTACGAATATCGGCAGGGCCGAGTTACAAATTCTCCGAACCTTGGCAGGGCCAAGTAAAATGTTCTCCGAACCTCGGCAGGGCCGAGCTACAAATTCTCCGAACCTTGGCAGGGCCAAGTAAAAAATTCTCCGAAACTCGGCAGGGCCGAGCTACAAAATTCTCCGAACCTCGGCAGGGCCGAGCTACAGAATCCTCCGAACCTCGGCAGGGCCGAGCTACAAAATTCTTCGAACCTTGGCAGGGCCAAGTAAAATGTTCCCCGAAACTCGACTATCCCGAGTGACTGGTTCCTTGAACCATGACGAGAAGGGGTGCAAATTCCCTGAGCTTCGGCCAAGACCGACCTACGATAAATCGGGCTCTAGGAAAAGCGAAGCGCAAAAACACCAAGTTTCCGACCAGAGTAAGGGGCGTGTTTCCCCGAATGATCTACGAATCGCCGAATATGAACCTCGATTAGTTCGAGTGGCGTGGGATCCTCGTCTAAGGACGAACGGAACGCTTTTATACCCCACAAACAACAATGACTACAAGCTCGGCACAAGAAAAGATAGAGGTACCAAACGAAAGCAATGGGCGTCGAAGAAGATGAAAGACCAGAACCCACTTGGAAGCAAAGCGAGAAGATGCCAAGCGCGCATGCACAATATGTATATATACACACCATGCGGCCGTCACTTCGCTTCTCCGCCAAGGAGGCCGCCCCGAAGATGCGGGGCGTCCCATCCCAGGCGTCCGAAATTGCCTCGACAAACACCCAATCGATCGGGATTCGGGGCGTGGCACAATCCCAGCCATCGCTCGCGAGGGAGCCTTAGCCCCGAAGGCAAGACGGCCATGCCGCATTAATTAAGGCATCATTGCGCAAGCTAGTTAAACCAAGACGTCCCATCCAAGACGCGCCATTCGAACTCGTACTCCCTACGCCCGAACCTACGCTTCGAACTAGGGAGTGGAGGGCATGTGTTGGGGGGTAAAATCGTCATTGCATTAATGTCCGTGCGAGGCGGCTAAGGCTGACCTCCTCCCTTTGCCTCCTCCGGGCTTCCGTAGCTCGGCCCCCTCCGGGCTTCCGTAGCTCGGCCTCCTCCGGGCTTCCGTCTCGGTATCCGGGCTTCCATAGCTCGGCCTCCTCCGCTTCCGTAGCTTCCGTAGCTCGGCTCCTTCGAGCGATCCACAACCTAACATCTACCTCCGCGGAACCTGACGCAGGAGAGCCCGAACCTACCTGAGCGGCATCCTAGACAAGGAATCATATCGGAACGTGGCCTAAAGCCTATCGTAACCGCCCCAGGCCTACTCAACCCGATCTCGAGACACCAAGGAGCTCTCCAGCCGTCGATACCAAAACAAACAGGGTACGGCGGCCCACAACGGCCTGATTCTGTCCGTCTCCGTATCATAACAACCTCCGGACCTTCCAGAAGGCGCTCACGATCCAGAGCAGTCTATAAATATCATAATCGCAGATTCCCTCAGGTACGCAACTCTGTACGCACACTTGCGCGCTTACACCCCCACTCTCACTCTCCTGCTCTCGCCGGTAGCTCGTCGGCGCTCCTTGCCCTTTGGAGCCTCCGATTGGCCGTCCTCGGAGAGGTCTTCCGGAGAGATCCACCTCCTCACTGTCTGGTTGATCACCGATTTCTTCTCCACTGACTTGAGCATCGGAGGGTCTTCCGCGAGGATCACCCCCAGCGTCCCTCCGCGTGTGGGCTTCTTTTGCAGGTCCGCCCCCCATCTTCCTGGAGATCGACCGCGCCCGAATCGGAGGATGGATTTCAGCGGCAACACATACAAAGATGAACATTTGCTTTTCTTTCAAATTTTAAAAATTTACTTAAATATTTTATTAACCTATTAGCTTTTGAATTTCTCATAAAATGGTCTTTTACCAAGAGTTTTTACAAACTTTGCTTTTCAATACTAGATTAAATAACACCAAGGGGTTTTTTTTCGTGCTTTAATATTCGTGCTTCGAAGGTCTCTGGCGCTGGGTTCTTCTGTGCTTTAAGATTCGGGATCCGACTTCGTCGTTCTTGATTCTCCGTTGTTCTGAGTCTTCTTGGCTTCTCCTGCTTACTGCGAGCTCCTTCTGGCTTCCTCTCTTCTCCCATGGCTTCAGATTCGGGTGTAGGTGGCTCGAGCTCTGGGAAGAGAATGGCGGATAATGGGTTTCAGTGGGTATCGTCTGCTCCCTCGCCGGCGGCTGTGGCGAGGCTCAAAGACTCCTTCCCTGAGGTGGTTAGCATCCCAGCGGCGGAGCTCGAAGCAGAAGTGGCTAGCTGGCAGAATTCTTCCATCATCGTTCGGACGTACAACAAGTGGATTCCGGCTGAAGCTGTGATCAGGGAATTCCGAAGGGCTGGCATTCTGGTGAGATTGCTCCTATTAGTCTGGCATTTAGATGCCATATTTTCCGGTTTGCCTCCCTGGAAGCCAGAAATTTGGCTCTGAATCGTCCCTGGGTGGTGAATGGGCAGTTGGTTGGAACAGAGGCATGGCGTGCGGAGTTCATCCCTGCTGAAGATTCGATCCCTACTGCTTTGGTATGGGTTCGATTGCCTAGTTTACCTATTGAATTTTGGAAGGAGGCCTTCATCAGAGCGATATTGGAACCAGCTGGTGAATTTCACTGTGTTGATGCTGCGACGAAGGCGATGAATAGAGGGGGCTTCGCGCGGGCTTGTCTGAGGATTGATCTTCGTCGCCCGCTTCGCCCAGGTGTCCGCGTTCAGGGGAGCTATCTTCCCTTCTGGCAGCAAATCATTTATGAGAGTTTGGATGGAGTGTGCCTCCGTTGCGGCTCTCTTCATCTGGGGGTCCCCTGCTTGCATCCGGAGTCGTCTGGAGATGGCGAAGCTGATGCGGTACTGTTTTTGGGTCTTGGCTGGTTGCGGTCCGTCAGCGGAAGGCAGCTCCAGGTCCGTTGCTGTTTGATAAAGGAAAAGCTCAGGCGAACTCCTCTTCGGCTCCCTCAGCTTCTTCCCCTGCTTCACCAAAGCGAAAGGATGGTCTTCGTCCGGGTTCCAGTCGGCCTGACGATTGGACTTCTCCGGTGAAGACGGCTCGCCGGAGACCTTCACTGGTAGCGAAGAAAGGTTCATCACTGGCAAAGGAAATGGCTCAGGCAGCGTTGAAAGCGGAGGCCTGTGGTGCTTTGAAGGATGGCGTGCCGGTGCGCATGGGGCGTGCCGGTACTGTTCATTCTGAATGTTCTGAGAAGGAGGCTGAATTGGGAGTCAAATTGGGTGGTGGAGAGGTCCTTTCTAAGCTCTCAATAATCCTTTCGCTGCTCTTGCATTGCCTGATGGTGGAGTGGCTCAGTTAGGAAGCAAGGATGCATATCCAGCTCCTCTTAAGCGAGCTAGATCGGAGGTATCGCTGCCACCAAGGTCCATTTCTAAGTCGGATAAGCATAGAGGCAAAGGGAAGGTTCATTCTGCCATGAGTGTGGGGGCGTTCAGTAGCTCTCCTTCCCAGGCGGCTCAGCCTCCTAGCAGTCATGAAGGTCCCCTGGTGATGTCACTTTCAGAAGGGGGAGCTGGGTCTATTTCGATCGATGCTGTTTGTACTCAGGGTCCCCAGGCTGAGGTGGAGGGTAATGCAAGGGAGGGCCAATCGGCCTCTTCTTCTTTATTGTCTCCAGTAGTCTCTTCAGCGGATGGGGTTATTGTAGATTGTGTTATGAGGGAGGACCAGGAAAGGGTCCCAGCTTCCTCCACCTTGTAAATGAAGATTCTAGTATGGAATGTACGAGGAGCTCGAAAGCCTTCTTTTCGCTCCTCGTTCAGTAGACTATTGCTGCTTCATAAATTTGATATTTGTATTCTCTTAGAAACCAGGCTGTCGGGTGATAGTCTTGCTCGATTTCGTAGACAGATTGCCCGATCCTGGTCTTCATATGCTGTGGAGGCTGAAGGTTTGGCGGGAGGCATGCTGGCTATCTGGCGTGATGCTGCTGTTACGATTGATGCTTCCCATCTATGTAACCAGTTTATTAGCCTTGTTGTTACCGAGGGGAATTCTGATCCTTGGCTTCTATTAGCTACTTATGCCAGTACGGACTATCGGGAGAGAAGGGTTCTCTGGTCGGAGCTGCTCTCGCTCCTTGCTCAGGGGCTTCCGACTATTGTTGCGGGGATTTCAACTGCATCACTGAGGCTAATGAGAAACGTGGCGGTCGTCGTGTTACTGGCTCAGCTGATATTTTGGAATTTAGAACCTTTATTGCTTCCTCTGGATTGATGGATTTGGGATTTGGGGGGCCACAATTCACTTGGTGCAACAACCGCCAGGGGTCGGCCCAGGTCTGGGAAAGACTTGACAGAGCTATGGCTAATCCTCAGTGGCTCCAGAGGTTCTCGAGGGTATCTGTCACTCACCTGCCTCGGATAGCTTCTGATCACTGCCCGATTATGATTTCCACAGAGGTGGATCAGATTATGCGGAAACAGTTTAGGTTTGAGAAATTCTGGACAGGCTATCCTGGTGCTCGTTCTATCATTTCTCAGATCTGGCATACTCCTGTTAGGAGGAATGCTGTCTACCGGCTCTCTCGCCGTCTGAGGATGGCAAGGCATCGGCTGTCCAGATGGAACAGAATGGAGGTGGGGGATCTGGTCAGACAAGTTGAAAGTGTTGAAGAGAACATCACTATCTTACAGACTAAGGAGGATCAGGATGGCTTTCTGGGTGATTCGGATATGTCGGCGCTGAGGGAGCTGCTTGCACGTCATCACTCCCTTCTACGTCAGCAGGAGATGTACTGGTGGCAGCGGTCTAGGGTCCAATGGATTTGTGATGGGGATCGAAACACTAGATTCTTTCATCAGGCTACCCTAAAGAGGCGGGCTGGTAATAGGGTTCGGAGATTAGTTGATGATGAGGGGAATACTCGGGAGGATTTCCACTCTATCCGGGAACTTCTTCTTCATTTCTTCCAGTCGAGATGGACTGAGTCTTTAGGTGTTGGTGGTCCGGTGGTGCAGGTTCCGGAGGCTAGGAAGGTCTCCTCTGTGGATAATGATATGCTTATTCGACGATTTCTGCTGAGGAGGTTAGGGAGGCCCTCTGGGAGCTTGGGCCGGACAAGGCCCCTGGACCTGATGGGTTCCCGCCATTCTTCTTTCGTCACTATTGGGACATTATCGGACAGGAGGTTGTTCAGGCTGTCC